>VDFB02075321.1:6912587-7159961 GCA_007258455.2 Sequoia sempervirens
ATTGAAGTGGTTGGGTTCAATGAACTCAAGACACTGTATGCAGAAGATCCTGATTTTGCAGAGGCTTGGAAAGCTTGCAAGGAACCTGTTACAGTGGACAGGACAAGGTGGTTGGATTTCATAATCCAGGATGACATGTCATTTAAGGGAAGTCAGTTGTGTATCCCTAAGAGTTCCATGAGGGAGAACTTGATAAAGGAGGAGCATAGTGGAGGAATGGTAGGACATTTTGGTCAAGATAAGACCATTGCCATTATCAACGAACATTATTATTGGCCTCAGTTGTCATAGGACGTGAAGAAGTTTGTACAAAGTTTCAAGGTATATCAGATGGCTAAAGGAGTGAGCCAGGATACAGGCTTATATCAGCCCTTACCTGTACCAGAGAGGCCATGGGAGGATATAAGTATGGACTTTGTTCTTAGTTTTCCAAGGACACAATGAGGGAATGATTCAGTCTTTGTGGTGGTTGATAGGTTTTCGAAGATGACACATTTCATTCCATGTCAGAAGACTCATGATGCAGTCCACATTGCTGACTAGTTCTTCAAAGAGGTGGGGAGGCTACATGGTTTGCCAAAGAGTATTTTTTCAGATCGTGACACCAAATTTGTGGGGTACTTTTGGAGGACCTTGTGGAAGAAGCTAAAGACAGAGTTGAAGTTCAGTTCTACACACCATCCACAAATAGATGGGCAGACAAAGGTTGTTAGCAGGAGTTTGGGTAACCTACTGAGATGTTTGGTAGGAGATAAACCCAAGGGATGGGAGTTGATCTTACCCCAGGCAGAATTTTCTTACAACAATTCTATCAACAGAAGTACTGGTAGATCACCATTCTAGATTGTGTATGGAGGTAGCCCCAGAACAACTCCAGAATTGAAGAAGATGGACCGAGAGAAGAAAATAAGTGTTGAAGCCAAAGATTTTGCAGAACACATCAAGGATATACATGAGAAGGTAAGAGAACATATTAACAAGATGAATATGCAGTATAAGGCTAAGGTAGATCAGAAGAGGAGGTATAAGGAGTTTGAGAGTGGTGATGAAGTGATGGTACACTTGAAAAAAGAAAGGTTTCTAGTGGGAACATATAAGATGAAGAAGTTCAGTCCCTATAAAATTTTGAAGAGGCATGATTCAAGGAATGCATATGAGGTAGAGTTGCCAGATGGATTCAACATTTCCCCTGTGTTCAACATTTCAGATTTAACAAAGTATCATGAAGGTGGCACAGAGGAAGTACCAATGATGGAACAATGTGGGATTTCAACACCTACTTCAGAAAAGGAGGAGATTGAAGAAATCCTGGATAGTCATGTGGGAAGGAGTACCAGGAACAGGCAGTATGAAGAATATCTAGTGAAATGGAAAGGAAGGCCTGTTGAAGTTTCATCTTGGTTGCCTAAGGTAGAGGTTGACCATTTGGGTTTTCCTCCACCATCTAAGACGTGACAAGGTCACTTCTCAAATTACCCTGGGTGTCTGATGCAGGAGCATCCAGTGGTGTAAGGGCAATCTTGCATCACCCAAAAATAGTTAAATTTGAAGTTTCTTAATTTTTAGATATTTTTACATTTGTGGATACCCTTTTTGTCATAATGAAATTCCCAATTTATGGTTTTTATTTTCTATTCATGGGTGGAAAGATATTACAGTTTTAGTTTCCTAGTTTTGCACTTGAAAATATTCTGAGTTAGATTTCAGGTACTTAGATTTCCCAGAATGGCCCCGAAACTTTCCGAAATCGGCGTAGTGGATTTCAAGTGCATTCTTAACTTTGAGACCTTTCTAATGGTTCAAACAGTTCAGGAATCAGAGTCCTGGATCAAATGTTATGGCCTCGAGAAGTTGGCACACTTTCAAGAAGATACAATTGCAATGTTCTTTTGAAATTTGAACTTCAAGTTGTAATTTTTTGGTGCCAAACCGCCTAAACTCAAATTTGAATCTTTTTTTGGCTCCAAAATGAAGAGGAGTTCTATTTATGGGCGAGTTTCTAATTTTTGGGTAAATTTTTGGGGACAAGCTCGCATATTGCGAAAGGATGATTCTGTAGCTTTCTGTAACTTGCATGTGTTGTAGAACTTGGGGATTTGAGATTCTCTGCATGTAAGAAGCTCAATTTTCAGAATAATAAAATTATTCTCTTGTTTTTGGGTTATTTTCTAAGTCTTAGGGTGCACCCTCATCAAAGTTTAATATTTTTCCCCAAGTTAGGGTGAGACATGACCACATTGCCAAGATATGTACATAAGGTTTTATCTTCAAATGATAGGTGAAAAGATGGTGAAAGTGAAATGATCAAGACATGCCTCAAATAGATGGAAAATCTAGTTTAAATCACAAGTAGCACCTATTTCCAGGTTTTCACTATGTGTTTTTATTGCACTTTTTCAAATTTTTTGATTTTTTTTTTTTGTATTTTATGTCACCAAAATGCCTGTTTACTAAGTTTTCATCAAGACAACCATTTTACCATGCACTAGATGATTTAGGTATAGAATTTCCTAAGATTGATACTATTGATAGGTTCATTGAACAAATCCCCTTTAGGTGTAGATAGTTGCTAGGCTCCAGCTCCATAGACTGATATGACAACAAAGGGACCTAGCCAATTAGGTTCAAATTTCCCTTTTTTTTCTTTGTCTTGTTGATTTTGAGGGTTTTCCTTTAGGACCAAGTCACCAACCTGAAATGTTCTAGGTTTGACTCTATGATTATAGCTTCTAGATATCCTTTGTTGATATGCCTTCAAATGGTTCATAGCTTGTTGATGGCATTCATCCAACAGTTCCAGCTCTTGAATTCTAGACATTCTATAATCCTCATATGAAATAATTCTCTTTAGTGACAAATAGAGTGATGGTATCTCAACCTCAATAGGTAGTATGGCCTCTGATCCATATACCAAGGCATATGGTGTGGCTCTTGTATGTGTTCTGATGCAAGTTCGGTATGCCTAGAGAGCAAGACTTAATTGAACATTTCAATCATGTCCAACATCGTTGACACTCTTCTTCAGGATTTTCAAAATAGTTTTTTTTGAGGCCTCTGCTTGGCCAGTTCCTTGAGGATAGTATAGTGTTGAAAAATGATATTGGATATGAAACCTCTCACATAGTTCTTGGACATCCTAATTCTTAAAAGTTCTACCATCATCTGTGACAATAGACTATGGAAAGCCATATCGATAGATGAGGTAATTTAGTATGAAAGAAGAAATCTATTTTCTAATTATTGTTGTCAAGGGAACAACTTCTATTCACTTTATAAAGTACTTTGATGCTGTGATTATAAATTTGTGTCCATTGGATGAAGATAGATTAATCTTTCCTACCAGGTCCAGTCTCCACTGACAAAAAGGCCATGTTGAAGTAAACGTTTTCAATTCGTGTGTTGGTCCATGGATTAGGTTGCCATGGATTTGACATTTTTGGGTCTTCTTAACAAACTAAAAAGACTCCTCCATGTTCGGCTAGTAATACCCCAAACTGAGGAGTTTCTTTGCTAGGGTTAGTCCACTTGAATGAGTTCAACAAATACCTTCATGAACCTCATGTAAGGCTATCTTAGATTTGTTATGTTCTAGACACTAGAGAAGAGTACCATCTAGACCTTGACAATAAAGTATGTCGGCAATTAAGGCATGCCATGTAGTTTGGTGGATGAAGTTGCGTTTCTAGTTTTTGGAAAGATCATTGTCTTTTAGGTAAGCATAGGTCTTTCCATAGATTGAGGATTCAACATCAACTATATGGCATATGGTTTGAGATTCAGGATTATCATAAGTAGGATTAGACACTTGTTCCACCATAAACTCATAACGAGCTTGCTTTTCTAGAATCTATAAGAGAGAATCAATTGTCACCATAGCCTCAACAACTTTGTTTTTTCCCTTGGAATCTGTTCAAATTTGATATCTACAAAGTACTTTTTGAAATCATCCACCATTTTATTATATGGCATAAACTTCTCATCTTTGGTTTGATATTCATCATTTACTTGATAAATGACTAGTTGTGAATCTCCATATACTTATAGCTTGTGATTTTTCATTCAACTGTCACTTTTATGCTAATGATTAATGCCTCATGTTAAACTATGTTATTCGTACATGGAAACATGGTCTATAGGATTTTGGGATGGCATATCCTTGAGGTGTAACAAACAAAATTCCCACACCTGACCCACGTTGTGTGTAGGACCCATCAAAATACAACAACCATTGTTGTGTTGTCATAGTAAGAATGTCTACGTTAGGAAAGTCAATGCTCATTGGATGATTATCTGGTAGTGGAGCTTCAGCTAACTGATTGACTATCACCTAACCCTTGATGGCTCTTTGATCTACATACTAGATATCAAATTCACTTAAGATCATGACCCACTTGGCTTGTCTTCCTATTAGGGCAGCCTTGTTGAGTAAATAATTTAATGGATCAATTTTTGCTATGAGCTTGACTGTGTGGGTTAACAAGTAGTGCCACAATTGTTGGGTAGCAAATACCATTGCCAAACAAGATTTCTTGATGAAGGTGTAATTTATCTCATAACCATTCAGAGTCCTACTAATATAATAGATAGTTTGTTGCTCTCCTATAGGATCTTCTTGTGTTAATAAAGCACCCAAAGAAATCTCAGTTGTTGTAATGTATAGTAATAACTGTCTATATTCTGTAGGTGGCATTAGTATGGGTGGTGACATTAGGTATTGCTTTATTTTATTGAAATTTGTTTCACATCCTTGATCCCATTTGAAAAATAAATTCTTATTTAGCAAATGATTGAATGGATGAATTTTGTTCACTAATTGGGAAATAAACCTCTTAATTGATTGTAACCTACCCTAGAGAGACCATAGTTGACTGATATTCTTTAGTGGTGGCATTTCCATTATACCCTTGACCTTGGTGGGATCCACTTTGATGCCCTTTTCTGAAATTATGTATCCTAAAAGCTTTGCTGATGTAACACCGAACACACATTTCTTAGGATTTAATCTAACATTGAATTTCTCTAATCTGGAAAAGATTTTGTCCATGATCTCTAGATGTCCTTTTCTAGTATATGATTTCGCTAATATATCATCCACGTAAGCTTCCATAAAGGTATACATCATGTCATGGAAAATGGTGGTCATTGCTCACTAATATGTAGCTCCTACATTTTTCAACCCAAAGGGCATGGCATTCCAATAGAATGTGCCCCATGGACATGTGAATCTTGTTTTCTCTTGATCTTCTAGTGCTATTTTGATTTGGTTGTAACTTGAGAAGCCATTCATTAGTAATAACATGGCATGTCCTACTATTAAGTATACAATAATGTTAATGTTTGGTAAAGGAAAATCATCCTTTGGGCATGCCTTGTTGAGATCTCTGAAGTTCGTACATATTTTGATACTATTTCTTGATTTAGAGATATGTACAATATTTGAAATCCACTTAGCATAATCAATAGATCTAATGAATCCTACATCTAACAACTTTTTCAACTCGGCCTTGACCAACAAGGCGATATGTGGATGCATTTTCCTTAGTTTTTGCTTCACAGGTTTTATCCCTGATGGTAGAGATAAATGATGCATTAGAAGATCTGGATCTAACCTTGACATATCAGAGTAAGGCCAAGAAAAGTTAATGTGTCTGTCCTCAAAGAACTTGATGAATTCAAGCTTTTCTTGTTTAGTCATCAATGTGGCTAGATGTAGAGTTTTTGCTTTTTCTATCATGCCAAGATTGATACAATGCTTAGGCTCCACCAATACTGATGATCTTTCATGACATTCTTCTAGAAGGGTGTCAAATCTCCCATCTTCGGTGCCTCGGAGAGGTTTTCACCATTAGATCAATTATTCCTATTTTCAATTTTGCAATTGAAAGATTTGACACCCTCCTGACTCAAAGCATCATTATGATATTTATGAGTAGAATTCGTGTCAGGTCTGTCACTACAAAGGAAATTAACAATATCATCATCATTTGTAAAGATAGGTACATTAATAGGTTCAGTTGGTTCCCAGTCGCTAAGTTTTAGGTGTATTAAGGGTAAAAGGTCATCAGATTGGTTAAGGTCAATAGCCATGAGGGTTTTGATAGCCATGTTGTCAAGTTTGTCAATAGCGAAGTCAAGGTCTATGATATTACTCTCCTCCAAGTCATCTATTCCACTTAATATCTATCCATCCTCACTTGAGTCATTGATATTTTGTGATCCAAATACAAGGGGTCTAGTCCCTGAGTTTTGTCCCTCCTCATGTGTGGGTACATACTCTTTTATGACATCAATTTGTATGTCCTTGTTTGATACTTCAGATAAAGAATCCCACTCATACTCACTAGAATTTGTTTCAGAACTATCCCTCATTTGAAGGATCATTTCAACAACTTTATGAGTGATTTCTTCTTTTGTTTCCCTTGTATAACCTAGTCCTATTTTTTCTTTTCATTGAAGTGTGAGAGGTTGGATGGGTTCTATGATTCCCTCTTTTCTTTTTCCAATAGGTCCTTGTGCTTCATGTTAGTGTAGGTTTTTTATTCCTTATTATAAGGTTTTTCCTACACATTTATTTAAGTTTGCTTAGGTTAATAAAGCATGTTTAATTAGGTGAGTGGATTATGAGGACTCACCTTCCATTAGGTGAGTGGGTTATGAGGTGCCAGCGTCCCACCTCCTCCCTCTTTCTAGTCTATATAAGTATGCTACCTAGCTTGTTTTTTCATTCATTCAATAGTTGGAGATAGTAATCTGATGCTATTTTTCCATGGAGCACTTCACATCAGTTTTCTCTCGGTATCACTATTCATTTTATTTTCATTTTATAGTTTATTTAATCTATCTCTTTCAATTCAATTCTGGGTTGTAATCTGTTTCTCAGATTTTAACATGGTATCAGAGCATGTTTTGAAAGATTAGATCTCTGTAGTGATCTTGTAAAACCCTGTTGTTTTTTCTCTTGCGTTGTGTATGATCTGGAGAACAGCAAGGGTTTATGAAGATCCAATAATCCTTGTCATTGCATGTTTTTCTTTATCTTGATCTGGGTGATTGCAACTTTCTAAAGGATTCTAGGAGCATTTATTTTTGTTCCATTATTTCTGGGGGGCTCCAGTAAGTCAAGATTGATTTTCGTTTCACCAAAATCGAAGATTATTTGTTGTGACTATGAAATCTTAGATTTAGAAGACAGCTCTCAAATGAGGCATTTTGAGGCCAAATAGACCTTTCCATTGTGTCTGGAAGGCCCTAAAACCTCCATTTTATATAAAGATTGTCCATATTTGGACACGAGAGGCTCTGGCAAAAATTTCTTTTCTGAAAGGACGTTTTTATTTTCAGAGCATTATTTTTCATCAATTTTGTGGTGTATTCTTGTTGTTTGCAGCCTTAAATGGTTTCCCCATAGCCCTACTATGAGCAAAGGATCATTTTTCTAAGTTTATTGACCTTTTTTGTTGATATAGGACACCAAAATCTGTTGGTTTTTTGTCTAGGCGTGAATATTGAAGGTTTTATTTCTCCTCTTTTCACCTGACAAAGACAAAGAGTGAGGCTTGAGTTGGGAAGAGGCCAATTTCCCCTTGAAAATCACATCATTGGATTCTATATTCCACCCTGATTCCAACAAGTGGCTGGAAGGCCATCTTTGTTATTGGAAAAGTGTAATTTTTTATTATTTAAAGTGTTGATATATTAAAATAAGCCATTTAACGAGAATTTGTTTTAGCTATAACTTTTGATCAATAGCTAGGAATTGAGTGTTGGTTTTTGCAAAAGTGCATAATTTTTCATTTCCCATCTAATGGTCCTATTTTTAATTGTAAACATAGTAAGTTATAAAGTTCCAATTTTTGGGGGGGTCTCTTTGATTGAGTCAAAGGGGGGGGGGGGTGTCTAGTGTGTTGCGTTGATCTTGCTCTCTCTTTTTTCTCCAAAAAAAATAATCTTACTTTTTGCATTAAAATGGATCAAACTACAGTACCAATACTCACACCCTATAACTACTATGAGTGGAAGTCAAAAATGACAATCTATCTTAAGAAGTTAGGGTTGTTTAGAGTAACTATGGGTCTTGAAATTGAACCATCACTACTTGTAGAAAATCCAAAATGGTTTAACAAATGTGATGAAGCTTATGGTACTCTATGCATGTATGTATCTCTTGATCTTCTCTTTCATGTTGAATCTGCTACAACTACAAATAATGTATGGACAACTTTAGAAGGGTTGTTTGGTAAACAAGGTGAATTAAGGGGACACCAGTTGGAGAATGAGCTAATAGGGTTAAGTCCATGTAATTTTGATACAATTGAAGACTTCTTCACAAAACTAAAGGCTACAAGATTGCAATTGAAGGCGTGTGGGATAGATAAGAAATATTCACAATTAATTCTAAGCATTCTCTCCAAACTTAGTCCAAACTATTCAGTTTTTGTTTGTACATTATATGCCATGAAAAGTGCATTAGGAACCAACTATCAAATGCCTTCTTTTGATGATTTTGCAAATGGACCCACAAAAGAACAAGATAAGTTGATTCAAATGGGAACAATTAAGCCCTCTAAATCTCATGCCTTGGCTGCAAATCAAGGCACAAAAGATCAAAAAGGGCCTTCTAAGAAAGAAAAGAAACAAAATAACCAAGGAGAAAAGAAGCAAGAACATAAACCAGCTACACCAAAAGTAACTAATGATTCATCTTCTTCAAAAGGTGATAAGCCCAAGAAGGAGAAAACTAAGTGTTCCTATTGTAAGAAAAATGGCCATGATGAACATAAGTGCTTGAAGAAATTGATTGATCACCTGTCACATCTTCTTGAGAAGAACAATATCCAGGTGCCTAATTTTGTCAAACAAGTCTCATCAGAAGGGTCTTCAAAGAGCACAGAAAAGAGTAATTGACTCAGGTGCTTCTCACCACATGGCCAATAAAAAGGAAAGCTTCTCATCCTTGGAGTCATGTTCTATGCCTAATATTCTTATGGGTAATGATACACCAAAAGAAGTTCTTGGGAGAGGGTCTGTTGACGTTGGTGATGGGACATTCCTTGATGTTCTTTGTGTGCCTTCTTTGTCAATTAATCTCCCATCTGTCTACCAGATCACCCATACAGGTTCTGACAAGAGAGTTAAATTTACACCCAATTCTGTGGTTATCAATGATCTGCACAATGGGTCTATAGTTGCTATAGGAAAAGTTGATAACCATTCTCAGCTCTATTAATTTTCTCATTTTGTTCCTGATTCTCTTTCACTGGCATTGCTCACTCACTCAGATGAGGTGAGCCATTTGTGGCATTAGTAGTTTGGGCACTTGAAGTATCACTACTTGTAGCAGCTCAGTCAGCATGACATGGTTATAGGGTTGCCTTCAATTCGATTCTCTGATGGAGTTTGTCAAGGCTGCATTCTTGGCAAGCATCCTGAAGAAAAAATTGACAAAGGAAAAGCATGGAGAGCCACACAACTCTTGGATTTAGTACATAGTGATTTGGCTGGTCCATTTCAACAGCCTTCATTCAGCAGAGCTAGATATGTATTGACCTTCATTGACGATCTTTCCTGATATACCTTTGTATATTTTCTCAAACAAAAGTCTGAATTCTTTGAGTCTTTTCAAGACTTTAAAGCTTTTGCAAAGAAACAATCTGGGAAGGTTGTCAAGGTTCTACACACCGATAACGGTGGGGAATATGTTAACCAAAGGTTTGAGCAATTTTGTGCCTCAGAGGGTATTAATCTTTAGCACACAAATCCCTACAGTCCACAACAAAATGGAGTTGCAGAATGAAAGAATCGGTCATTGAAGGAAATGGCCAATTGCATGATCCACTCCAAATCATTGGCACCTCATTATTGGGTAGAGGCCATCAACTATGCATGTTATACCCAAAATCGAGTTCCTCCCCGAGCTGTGAAAGGGGTAACTCATTTTCAAGCTTGGACCGATCCAAAACCCACCATAAAGAACTTCTGAGTGTTTGGGTCTACTGCATGGGCTCACATTCTAGTAGAGAAATGCAAGGCAATGGATTTGTTATCTCTCAAAAATGCAAGTTTGAACCACAAAAGGTTGCCAAGCTTTCACAATGTTTTAGGGTAACAGAACAAGGTTTGAAAGAATTAAACCTTCTAATCTCTAGGCACTGCCAGACCTAGGCAAGTGTACCTATAATAAATGAAGCAGACTTGACTATTGATCTTATCTTCATGCCATGATTTGTCCAAGATGGCAAATTGAAATGGACAAAATAAAACAAAATTGGTATATATTGTATACCAACACTCAAAACTAAACCCTAATATGCTTAGTTAACAGATGTCAAAAGTATGAATAAAACTAAATGATAGAAATGGTGAGACTAGTGCCTTATATAATATGTGGAGTCAAATGAAATCATATACAACTGACTTCTTTCTGGATTCATTCAAATTGTTTGGCATATTTATTTATAACTAGTATAAAATTGCAAGGTTCTGATTATTGAGTTCTTCTTACTGATCTAAATGAAATTTCTTGATTACTGTGATTAATCAAAAGGGTTTAATCCTCCCTTGAAAGAACCTATCAACTAATCACATAGATACGGAAAACACATACTGATAAACCAGACATAAACTTGTTATGTTGATCTAAATAACCAATAAACATCAATTTTAGAGACAACTCAAATAATTATTTCAATAGGCATAACACAACAATTGACACCAAAATTTGCTAGCAAATCAAATGATTTTCATTGATATTTCCATAGCTTCAAAACATACAGCATAGTCTCAACCCTGAAAAACATGGTGTTCCACCATATTCTCTACTCTCTATCCTATTCTATCTATATTCATATTGTTTTCAAAATAAATATTTATACATTGAGAATATGAAAGGACGCATCCTTTCGGAAATAGAAAATACAAATTATAAAACATAAGATAGAAAATGACTAGGCTCTATTTAGCCATAAATGAGTCTTGTTGAGGTGGTCCAAATAATCCTAGTGCTCATACATGTCTGCATTTCCAACAACATTCTTGACCGTAACTTCCATTTTGACCATTTCCTTATTCTGCTTACTCACTTCTTCCAATGTTGTATCATTTGTAGAAGCTACATTCATGATTTCATTCATCATTGACTCACATTCAATTTTCCACCAGGTGGCCTCTTCCAAATCCCCGTTATCATCAAAAAATGGAATTACAATTTTCTCAACAGCTGCAATTAACCCCTGTTCATCTCCTTGCAATTCATCATAGAAATTTCTATGGTGATTGATTATGTGATTAGCAGCCTCAAGTGCAAAATTTCTAGCTTCATCACTTTGAGCCAACTCATGAAATTTCTCCATGATTCATCCATCCATCCTTGTGTGCTCCTTCAATGCAGTGAGAGTATGAGAATATTTTCCCCTAAATTTATTCAACCAGGATGTCAAATGATCCTGCCTCTTCTTGATAATTGCAGCAATAGCATCATGCTTTACCTGAGAATAAGCACTTGACCCCACCCAGTCATCTTTTGCTTGAGAGCTCTCTCCTTGAGTGATCATTTTGGTTGTTCCCATTGAAACACCAACCAAGTCATTGAATCTATCATTTTCTCTCAACAATTTCTCATTATTTGCTTTATACGTTTCTCTTTCTTTTATCAATAATTAAATCTGTGCTTTATTCAATTTTGCAATATTTACCCCAATATCAGCAGTAGCAACAGGATCAACTTCTCTAGCCTTTAGAGTCAAGACATGACCAAATGCCTTCTCTGTATCAAGTACCATTGATTTCCTATGGGGTGGGTACAAATCCCATATCAACATTGATCCCTCATCAGTATTATACTTGGAGACTATCAATACTTCTTTCACCTTTTCCTTATCAAGCTTATAAGTAGCATTACTACCCTTCAAGAAACTATCAAAAACCAATGCAAAATTAAAATCTAAACCAGGAAATGTCATAACACCAGCATCCTCCAACATTTTCCTCCCCACTTCTGGAGTCATATTGGCCATTTCATCATCAACACATCTTCTCAATTGAGCCAACAATTGTTCCTCATTTCAAGAAGTGATATCATCAACATTCTCTCTTATCTCCTTCCCCTTCTGCTTGTACAAGAATGCTTTGAAGTCAGGGGAATGTATAAACTCATCATCAGAAATAAAGAATTTGTACTCTATATGCCTAGCATCAACATCATCACTTTCAATAATTTGTTCTCTGACTGGGCAGACATATTGCTGAATCCTCATTCAGGACACCCTTTCTGCTTTACCCTGTGGCACATCATCTTTTGGCGCTTCTTCATCTCCAGAAGACAACAACTCAGTATCTTGTAGCCCTTGGTTATACCTTTCATCTATCCTTTCTACTTCATCTTCATCTAGATTTCTGATCATATCATCAAAAGGATAGGGTACATGTTGATACCCTCCAAAATTAATCCTCTCTTTGGTTGAATGAATATACCCCTCAGGGTCAAAGTATTTCCTGGTTGGTCCTCTTTTCATGTTATAGTGCAAAAATCTATCAAGAATTGAATTATATCCCTCTTTAGCCAACACAGTGAAATCACCAAAGCATAAAGTACTAGGCATAAATGCCTTCTTCCCAAAAGAACTAAAATGCATCACTCTACTGTAATCCATTTGTCTGACAATTTCCAAGTATGCAACCCTGTTTGGAACTGTCCTTGGCAAAATGAAAGGAGCATCTTCAAATCCATACACTATGATTACAATAGATCCCTCTAAACAATACCAGTCTCCCCAGTTATGGTCAATTGGCCCATTAAAGTCTTTAGGCCAAAGGAATCTTTTGATCTCATCAATCAATGAATGATTGCAAGGATAATGATACAATTTATACAATGTCTTTACAAAACACTCCTCAAAATGAATAAAACTAGAACCAGAAAACCCGTTGTCCCAAATGGCAATCCACAACTGAACAGGCAATGCTTCACCCTCCTTACTAGTCTGAGAAATTCTCATTTCTAGAGGCCACACCCCTAGCTCTTGTTCGAAATATAGCACTAAATGCATCAACAATGAATAATTTTTGAGGTGAACAATGGAAGCTCCACCCTCTATAGCCATCAATCCTGAGTAAAGCTCCTTAGAAATATATGAAGCATAATCAAATAACCTGGCATTGTGATATTGAATGTCTACTGCAATGACCATTGGCACCATAGACATGAATTTTGGGGCATCCATCCCCAACACCTGACACACTGAAAAATATGTACATTTCATGTAGGGTTCAAACAAATCTACATGATAGGGAGGCCCCTCACTATCTTCCAGAGGTTCTGGCTTGTTACCTTGCTTAACCCTATGAATTGGTAACCTCCAACCCTTGTAACTTGTATCCATTCTAAAAAATTCCTTATGCTACTCTTCACAATTGATTTCCTCATCGCAAAATCCTTCCAATTTGAAAACCTCACCAATTCCTTCTTTTGACACATGTATCTATGGTTTTCCAGAAGGATCACATATTGCTTTACACTTTGGATCATAATGGTCAGCAAGCAATTTTACCAATTCAGCATTTACAAATACATTAGGGCACACCAGTTTCCCTACATTCAACTTCGATGGATTATAGACTGGCTCAAAATGATTTCTCCTATGATAGTGGAAATTGAAAAGCTCATACCCTCTTATAGTAGTCCAAACATCACCTATGAACTTGCACTTGTCATCCAGCTTATCAACTTCTACCCTAAGCTCTGCGGACCTTCTAGCTTTAGGCCCCAAACTAGGTAATTGATCAATAAGGTCTTGGTTTAGCTTCTTTTCAGTGGCTTCATGCTCTATATCAGTCTTTTGTTTCTTTCCCTTCGATTGACTACTCTCACCAAGTTTTCTACTTTTACCCTTTCCAGAACCAGAAGACTCCATTTTTATAGAATCAAAATATGAAAAACAGAGAAGCAACTAATTACAGTATTCTACTTGAGCTCCTCAGACTAAAAAATAGTCTTGGTTCTCTTGTTCAGCTCGCCAATTCACCAACAATCAATTCAGAAATGAGGAATTAATTAAAAAACTACTGTCATTACTATTTCATCCCATTGTGCCATTAATGAAGCACGAATGAAGCCACCTTTAAAACTGGCACTTTCACATCAAATGTCCTTTCGATGCGAAAAATTCAAATCTGGGGTGAAATCCCTTTTCAATGTTTATTTCATCATTCACCAAGACATTTTGCGGTCTTATCGACACCTGTAATCAACTTGATGACAAATGCTTCTACTTTTCATGTCACTGTGACAAGTCAAAGTCGGGGAAATGTCTCATAGATATCATGGAACAATACCGATATGTTTTCTTCAAAGCATTTTCCAATTGCTGAGACATTAATGTTATTCACATCAACTGAAATCCTCTATCTTTATGTTCTTCATTATAACCCGTAGATGTCAGGGAAACCTCTTGCAGACTTCATCCTATTTCACTGAAAGTATTTATCTACATTGGGTTGCCAAGACAAATTTATATTCTTGCCGATACAATCTTCATTTCCCCCACTTCACTGTGACTTTCAAAGTCGAGGAGATGTTATGCAGATATCTTTGCATCTTACCGATATGTACTTTTCAATGTATTTTCATTTGCTAAAAAAAAATCACCCTTTCACTGATGAATTCTCATTTTGGCATGTCCACCAAGTTTTCTCACCGAAGAAATAAACCCAACCATTGAAACAATACTTTCGGCAAGACAATGAACCTTTGGGAAAACTTACACCGACACCAAATGTCCTACCAAAATCACTCCAAATTACTCCTATTTGGAAAAACTCACCCCAAACCATCTGTCAGTATAATATTCATACTTTGGTGAAACTTATGCTAACAAGTTCTTCTCTCGGTGATGCATATCTCCATCGGCATAAGATTTGAATCATCAAGACTCCATAGCTTCTCACTGATAGGTTTGTAATACCTTTGAACTTAGTTCAGCCAAACAATGGCCCCTTTGCCTAGACCTTCCCTAATGCACATAAGTCTTACCGAGACATCTGTTTGCAAGTTAATTGGTAAAACAAAATGATTTCATTATGAGTTCATACCGATACTAATTAATCTGGCCAAAACAACCCCTTTATGCATTAGTCGGTATGACATATTGTCTTCGCCTTGAAATTAGACCGATGCCCCAACATATGACGATATACCATTTTCAGGATGCCTGTCGGAAAGAAAAAATTAGTTTGCCGAAACATTTTCTCGAACACCTTTATCTTGAGTGATAAATTTCCACATGCACCAGTCGGCAAAACACACTATATTCACCATGACTTCACTCTAACAATGGCTCCCCTTGGCTGAAATGATTCCTTTTGTCGCCAAAACAAGCAAATTTTCTTGTCGATAGTCTGCAACAAACATATATTAGTGAAAAATTAGGTCGGAGAGACTTTTACAATGTCTTGCCGATTTGGGTCTTCTAATGAAAAATGAAAAACTTGATGGATTCAATGGATTTTATGAAAGAAAACAAGCAAGCCAATACAAAGAAGGACTTTGAAGCTTATAATGAGAATTCAATATTAGAACTTTTGGATGCAATAGAATGTAAAAATTTCAAAATTTTATAGTTCTAACAGTGGCTCCATCTGGGGATGAATGATAGTGAGATCATTGCAAGGATTCAGATTTCTGGGTGAGCAGATCAAACTCAAAGTGATGGAACATGTGAGCAAAGTGGAACAAATGGAAATGGCAATGAATGAGACCCTATACTACTGTACATGGAAAATTTTATTTGAAAAGAAGGAAAATCATGATTGTCCATGTACTTGCAAATCCTGTTCCTTTCACTTCCTAAACTACTATGCATGGAATAGAATTTCAAAGAGGACCATCAAGAGTTGTCCATGCACTGGAAACCCTTAATCCTCTACATTATTTCAAGAGAAAAAATGTTTCAAAAATTTCCCATGTACAGGCAATTCCTAATCTTCACCAGCCATATTCTACAAATAGTATGAGTCTTCACCTTTCTTTCCAACCACCACAAAAGGCCCTAGCTATAAAGCTTCAAACTTCCCATGTTTTCCCTTCTCCTGGCACCTTGGATTCCACATCAGTACCAGATCACCTTCTCCAAATTTCCTATCCTTTGATTTTTTGTCAAATAAATATTTCATTTGCTTCTGCAACTTTATATTTTGATTTTGAGCCACTCTCCTCATTTCATCCAATTCAGCTAGCTGCTCCATTCTTTCCTCCATGGGTTCAGGAATATCTAAATCTTTCTGAAGAACAAACTTGTAAACTGGTAACAAATTTTGCAAGGGCATCCTAACCTGTTTTCCATACACTAATTCAAATGGGGACTTCCCAATTGCCTCCTTCACCGTAATTCTATCAGCCCATACAACCAATCTTAAGTTTGAATCCCAAGCCTTCTTATTTTGATCTAACATCCTTCTTATAATCTTCAGAAGACTCTTATTACTAGATTCTGCTTGTCCATTAGCCTGTGGATGATAAGGGGCTGCATAAAAAATAGTAATACCATATGTGCTACAAAAGCCTCTGAATTCATCTAATCTAAAACACATCCCGTTATCAGTAATCAACCTCATTGGTGTACCAAATCTAGTAATAATATTATCTATCAAGAACTATGTCACCACCTTACTTGTAGCTTGTTTAGTTGGGATGGCCTCTAACCACTTGGTGAAATAATCAGTGGCCACCAATATCCACCTATGTCCATCACTTGATTTTTCTTGTATTTCTCCGATGAAATCAATTCCCCATTGATGAAAAGGGGCATCAACCTATAAAGGTCTTAATGGAAAAGCTCCCTGATATTTCAATTTCCCAAAGAACTTTTGGCAAGCTTCACATTTTCTCACATATGCAAAAGAGTCATTAAAAATTGTAGGCCAATAATAGCCCGCCCTGAGAATTTTATGAGCTGATGTTTTTGTTGAGTAATGTCCTCCACATACTCCCTCATGCATTTCACTCAAAACATGTTGAGCTTGAAACTCATCCAAACACAATAATAATACACCATCCCTATTTTTCCAAAATAAATCCCCATCTATAAAAACATATTTTGATGCCTGCAACTTCAACGTTCTTTTCTGGTTATCATTAAATCCTTCTAGACACTTCATATGTTTAAGATAATGCATGATATTTGCATACCATTGAGTATGCTCAATGCTCACAATTACATCTTCTCCTTCTACATTACAAATCTGATTTGCTTCAAAATTTTCCTTTGCCATTAGTTTAGCTAAACCATGACCTCTGACCAGTTTAGTAATTTGAATCTCCAAGTCAAATTCCTGGGTTTTTTTGATCCATTTACATCTTTTCCCTGTTACTTCAGATTGTGTCAGAATATCCTTGACAGCTGCATGAGGAACATAAGCAACTACCTTTGCTCCAACCAGGTATGGCTTGAAACCTTTCACCAATGCAAATGCTTGCTTCTCCATTATATCATACTTTAGTTTAGAACCCTGTAATGACTTAGTGAAAAAATATACGGGCTGCTCATAGCCATCTTCATTCTTCTGTAGCATGACAGCTGCAATAGTATGCATTGAGGCAAATGAAAAAATCTGGAAAGGTTTTGAAAAGCCAGGCAACTTAAAAATAGGAGCCTCCTTGATAGCTCATTTTATAGACACAAAAGCTTCCAAAGCTTTTGCAGTCCATTCTATCTTTTGTCCTTTATTTAACATTTTTAATATTGGTTTGACAATCTCAGGAAAGTTAGAAGCAAACCTTCTAACAAAATTTATCTGTCCAAAGAATGATTGTATCACCTTAACAGTCTTGGGGATAGGGATCTTATCAATAGCCTCCACCCTTTCAGGGTCTATCCTAATCCCTTCCTTTGAAACAATGTGCCCCAAAACCTTACCCTCTGTGATAGCAAAATTACATTTCTTGGGGTTCAAGCTAATACCATATTCAAGGGCTCTTATAAATACCTTTTCCAAATGATGAACAGGATCCTCAGCCTTCTTAGAGTAAATAGTGAGATCGTCCTGATACACCACCATGAGAACATTGATCAACTCAACAAAAGCCACATCCATGGCTCTTTGAAAAGTCGCCCCTGCATTAGTGAGACCAAATGGCATCCTCAAATAAACATATGTTCCCCAAGGGGTTGAGAATGTTGTTTTGTATTGCTCAGACTCTTTAACCTTGACCTGGTTATACCTTGAAAATCCATCCATCATAGACAACAATTCACAGCCTGTTACCTTTTGCAATATGGCCTCCATATTAGGCAAAGTATAATTATCTTTAAGAGATGCTATGTTTAAATTTTTGAAATCTACACATAATCTGATGTCTCCATTTTTCTTTCTGACAAGGACCAGATTTGACACCTAGGTTGAATGTTTGATTGGCTTAATGATTCCACCATCTCTGAGCTTTGCCAACTCCTCTTGCATTTTACGTTCTAGAGTTGGATTTATCGGCCTTTTCTTTTGTCTGAATGGTTTAGCATCTGGCTTCAACAATATTTCATGCTGAAACAAGTCTTCTCTATATGCTTTCAAATCTTCATAAGACCAAGCAAATACATGTTTATACTTTCTCAACAATTCAATCAACATTTTTCTAATTGTAGGATTGATCCTTTTACCTATGTACACCTTTTTTGGTGCCATCTCAGTTCCCAAATTAATTTCTTCAATGTCATCCCTTCCAACTGGTGTTTGCTTTATTAAGGATCGATCAATTCCATCATATACCCTCTCCAATGCCACCAAGCCTTTAGGAATCTTATTTGTTTTGAGCTGCAAGATCTCTTTTCCAAAGACTGTCTCTTTTCCATCAACTTCTTCAACAAAGGCATCGAAATCAATCTCTTGAGCTTCATACTGGTCTATACAGTGAAGAAATTTTAAAAGATCAGTGTCATCATTAAAAACTTGCTAGCTATATACATTATCAGGCACAGTAGGCCTTGTTTTGAATTCAATTTGTGACACTCCTACCAGTGTAATATCATCTCTCTTCAATGCTACATTAGCTAGAAAATCTGCCATTATATTCTTCGATCTATCCACCCACTCAATCGAGAAAGCATCAAGCAATTCTATTGTATCCCATACAACATTTTTGTATTTCTTTAATCTTTTATTTTTTGTTGTATACTTCGCCTTAACTTGGGAGATAACTAACTCAGAATCTCCTAGAACAGCCAACAACTTTATTTTATGCTTCACCGCTATATTCAATCCAGTTAATAGAGCTTCGTACTCCGCCACATTATTTGTACATTCAAAAGCTAACAAGAATGAATACTTAAATGTATTACCTTCAAGTGAAATAAATACTATCCCAGCTCCATTGCCTTCTTGGCTATAGGCTCCATCAAAATACATCTTCCACACACCATTTTGGTTCCTTGTAGCATGCTTCTCAATAGGATCACTATTAATAAATTATGGTTGTGCTGGTTCTATTTTGAAACTCCCAAAATCAACATCACAAAAGCAATTGATTTGTTCTTGTGGCACAAAACCAATGAGCTGATTCATCCTCGGCTCCCTGTACAATTTCACTTCTTGGCCATTTACAGGAATGGTTGCATAAGACAGATTGAATTGGACATTTCCACCAATAGTTGCCATCCATTGCCTTGATAAAAGCATACCGAATTGAGGAGGGGTGTCTATAACTGTTATATCAATATTGTAAGCTACTTGAGGGTAGGTAGCTAACTTGAATTCTACATCTTTCATTATACCAACCATAGGAACAGGTCAGTTATCCATTGCATAACACTTTCCTTCATGTGTATCCACCCACATGCCTAGTTGTTTCATCACTCCTACTGACATAATATTCATGGCGGCACCAGAATCTATCATACAATTCCTCAATAATTTATTATTTATGAGTAATGTGATAAAGAAAGGATTGACTTGTGGTGGACTTGTCAATACATTACTCAAGCAGATTTCTAGGACATTTACTTTATCTTGCTTATCTTTTGCAACCATTTTACTTTCAGTACTTACATGTTTTTCACTCTCATTTGTTATCAATTGCATTGCACTGTCCCTATACTCCTTAATTTTCATCATTTCTAGAAGTGGGATAGACATCTTTACGTGAGACAAGACTTGAGTAAAATCAAAAGAAGAGCCTTCTGCCTTAATTACTTTCTTCTGTTCTAATGTTTCTCCTTTGTTTACTTCTTTTTCTCCTCTACCTGACTGATCATTTTTTTGAATTTCTTTATGTAACTCTTTTATTACATCTTTTTGGACAGGATTTTGTTTACTTTCTTCACGTTGTTTGTTTTCATTTTTCTTTGAAACTCCTTGCACAACTTTCTGATCTTCCATAAAGATACCCCTAGGGACACCTTCCTTCTCATTTATTGTCCTGTTCCTCAACTAGTATTTATTCTTGGCTTCTTCTACTACAACAACAGTCAATTTTTCTATCTCCTCTTCAGTAAGTCTCCTCACGTTATTGTGAGCAGGCACCTCAATAGATTATGGTTCTACATAATCATCCTTAGAGTTAGAAAAAACATGCTGCTCAACCATATGTACATTATACCTTTGTTCTGCAACGTCATACTCATAACCTCCCTCCTCTGAAGATGAGTACCTCTCCTCAACATGATGAGAAGCATTTGAAGTCAAGTAAATCGTATGATCTTCCCCATCATCTCCAATTAGCAATCCTTCTTCTTGCATTCTCTGGGCTACAACACAATATTCAGGGGAATGTGGCTTATCACATGCCTCACAAAAAATAATTGCTATTCACCACATACGTTCCCTTCTTCTTCAATGGATCTGGAGTTTCTTTGCTTCCAGGTCTATCTGTTATGGGTTTCCCATCCTTCAAGTTTGTGTTATAGGGCATGTCATGTAACCTCACCCTTGGTCTTTCATTTCTATATGTGTTCTCCTGTTTATATTGATAATTATTATTTTGTTGAGGAACTCGAGGGTTGTCTCTCTTATTCATTATCCTAGCAGCTTTTCTGTTATTCTCTATTGTTAATGCTATCTTTTGTGCTTCAGTTAAGTCCCTTGGGAACCTGTTTCTCAACTCATACCCTATTTTAGGGTCAAATGCATTCAGGTAAACACCTAATGCTACAGAATTAGGTAACTTTGATCCTAGAGGTATTCTATTTTGTAGTTTATTGAATCTTCTATTAAAATCAAAGATTGAATCATTTTGACCTTTCTGAATTTACATTAGTTCATGGAGAGCAGTGTTTGGTGCACTCAAATTCCCAAATTATTCAAGGAATTGGTCTTGAAATATTTGGGGAGAATAAATAGAAGCTGTTGCCAGGCTATTGAACTAGTCCCCAGCTTCTTCAACAAGAGACATCATGAATAATCTCATATGCAAATCTTCATAAGGTATATCCAAATCCTGAATAAAAGCATTGAAACTTCTTAAATGATCCTCAACAGTGATTGCATTACTGCCTATAAAATTGGGTACTAAACCTCTCCAACTGCTATCCATAGGATATGGGTATAATTGAAACCTTGCTAGATCAAACTGTCTGATCATGGTTGTACATTGATAAGGAGGAGGATTAGGTGGGTGCTGATATTGGTACATAGGATTATTGTACTGCATATTTTGTTGTGGCACATGTCACTAACCAGGAGGTGGATAATTATTTAGATGTTGTGTGGGAACAAAAGGTGGATGATTTGGCTGTCTATATTGATTCCCAATTTGATGGTGAGGAATCCTTGGTGGTTCAGAATACCCCGCACCATGATTGCCCTGTTTATGGGGTGGTAAATATTTTGGAGGAAAAGTAGATGTGTGTGGAATGTTCTGAGCTTTCTGCAGTTTGAATTCCCTCATTGCTTGAATCATTTGGGCCTTTTCTTGCTCTTCCCTTTCTTTTCTCTGAGATTCATACCATGCCCTAATTTCCTCATAACTTAAAGATTCATAATCTTCTTGTTGAATTTCCTGATTAGCAAGTCCACTCTGATTACCTTCCATTTTTTGGTCATATTCATATTGAACTCTGAGTCGTTCGACTTCAAATCTAGCTTCAAATTCAGCCTGTTTTCTAGCTTCAAATTCAGCCTATTTCTGAGGATTGTAAAAAGGATTTATCTGATCTTCTAGGGTACAGGGCTCTTCAGATAAACTATCTTTCCATGTGTCAAAGCATTTCTCACCAAAAGGTATTGATGATTTATCTTTGTTTGTTAAGCACATGTCCTCACTTTTCCCTTTACCCTTGTCAGCCTTATCATTTTTATGCGTCCACTTACTATTACTAGGAAGAGCTCAAGAATGACCTCCCATAAATTGAGATCTTCTTCCATTCATATTGCAATGCTTAATTAGAGTCGCCACTCACTTTATTGAAAGTAGGAGAAAGATTGTTACTTGGTATTCCCAGTGGAGTCTGTATATAAGAATTCTAACTCTATAATTAAGGCACAGATTCTTTGCTATTCCCCAACGGAGTCATCAATTTGTTATCTCTCACAAACGTAGGTTTGAACCATGAAACGTTACCAAGCTTTCACAACGTTTTAGGGTAACAGAACAAGGTTTGAAAGAATTAAACCTTCTACTCTCCAGGCACTGCTAGACCTAGGCGGGTGTACCTATAATAAATGAAGTAGACTTGACTATTGATCTTATCTTCATGCCATGATTTTTCCAAGATGGCAAATTGAAATGGACAAAATAAAACAAAATTGGTATATATTGTATACCAGCACTCAAAACCAAACCCTAATATGCTCAGTTAACATATGTAAAAAGTATGAATAAAACTAAATGATAGAAATAGTGAGACCAATGCCTTATATAATATGCAGAGTCAAATGAAATCATAGACAACTGACTTCTTTCTAGATTCATTCAAATTGTTTGGCATATTTATTTATAACTAGTATAAAATTGCAAGGTTGTGATTATTGAGTTCTTCTTACTGATCTAAATGAAATTCCATGATTACTGTGATTAATCAAAAGGTTTTAATCCTCCCTTGAAAGAACCTATCAACTAATCACACAGATATAGCAAATACATACTGATCAACTAGACATAAACTTGTTATGTTGATCTAGATAACCAAGAAACATCAATTTTAGAGACAACTCAAATAATTCTTTCAATAGGCATAACACAACAATTGACACCAGAATTCACCAGCAAATCAGATGATTTTCATTGATATTTCCATAGCTTCAAAACATACAGCATAGTCTCAACCCTGAAAAATATGGTGTTCCACTGTATTCTCTACTCTCTATACTATTCTATCTATATGCATATTGTTTTCAAAATGAATATTTATACATTGAGAATATGAAAGGACGCATCCTTTCAGAAATAGAAAATACAAATTATAAAACATAAGATAGAAAATGACTAGGCTCTATTTAGCCATAAGTGAGTCTTGTTGAGGTGGTCCAAATAATCCTGGCGCTCATACGTGTCCTCATCTCCAATAGCATTTCGGACCGTAACTTTCATTTTTACCATTTCCTCATTCTGCTTACTCACTTCTTCCAATGTTGTATCATTTACAGAAGCTACATTCATGATTTCATTCATCATTGACTCACATTCAATTTTCCACCTGGTGGCCTCTTCCAAATCCCCATTATCATCAGAAAATGGAATTACAATTTTCTCAGCAGCTGCAATTAACCCCTGTTCATCTCCTTGCAATTCATCATAGAAATTTCTATGGCGATTGATTATGTGATTAGTAGCCTCAAGTGCAAAACTACTAGCTTCATCACTTTGAGCCAACTCATGAAATCTCTCCATGATTTTTCCATCCATCCTTGTGTGCTCCTTCAATGTAGCAAGAGTATGAGAATATTTTCCCCACAATTTATTCAACCAGGATGTCAAATGATCCTGCCTCTTCTTGATAATTGCAGCAATAGCATCATGCTTTCCCTGAGAATAAGCACTTGACCCCACCCAGTCATCTTTTTCTTGAGAGCTCTCTCCTTGAGTGATTATTTTGGTTGTTCCCATTGAAACACCAACCAAGTCTTTGAGTCTATCATTTTCTCTCAGCAATTTCTCATTATTTGCTTTATACATTTCTCTTTCTTTTATCGATAATTGAATCTATGCTTTATTCAATTTTGCAATATTTACCCCAATATTAGCAGTAGCAATAGGATTAGCTTCTCCAGCCTTTAGAGTCAAGACATGACCAAATGCCTTCTCTATACCAAGTACCACTGATTTCCTGTGGGGTGGGTACAAAGCCCATATCAACATTGATCCCTCATCAGTATTATACTTGGAGCTTGTATATACTTTTGTCACCTTTTCCTTATCAAGCTTATAAGTAGCATTACTACCCTTCAAGAAGCTATCAAAAACCAATGTAGAATTCAAATCTAAATTAGGAAATATCATAACACTAGCATCCTCCAACATTTTCCTCCCCACTTCTGGAGTAATATTGGCCATTTCATCATCCACACATCTTCTCAATTGAGCAAGCAATTGTTCCTCATTTCCAGAAGTGATATCATCAACATTCTCTCTTATCTCCTTCCCCTTCTACTTGTAAAAGAATGCTTTGAACTCAGGGGAATGTATAAACTCATCATCAGAAACAAAGGATCTGTACTCTATATGCCTAACATCAACATCACCACTTTCAATACTTTGTTCTCTGACTGGGCAGACATAGTGCTGAGTCCTCATTCGGGACACCTCTTCTGCTTTACCCTATGCCACATCAGCTTTTGGTGCTTCTTTATCTCTAGAAGACAACAACTTAGTATCTTGTAGCCCTTGGTTATACCTTTCAACTACCCTTTGCTTCATCTTCATCTAGATTTATGATCATATCATCAAAAGGATAGGGTACATGTTGATACCCTCCAAAATTAATCCTCTCTTTGGTTGAATGAATATACCCCTCAGGGTCAAAGTATTTCCTAGTTGGTCCTCTTTTCATGTTATAGTGCAACAATCTATCAAGAATTGAATTATATCCCTCTTTAGCCAACACAGTGAAATCACTAAAGCATAAAGTACTAGGCATAAATTCCTGCTTCCCAAAAGAACTGAAATGCATCACACTACTGTAATCCATTTGTCTGACAATTTCCAAGTATGCAACCCTGTTTGGAACTATCCTTGGAAAAATGAAAGGAGCATCTTCAAATCCATACAGTCTGATTACAATAGCTCCCTCTAAACAATACCAGTCTCCCCAGTTATGGTCAATTGGCCCATTAAAGTCTTTAGGTTGAAGGAATCTTTTGATCTCATTAGTTGATGAATGATTACAAGGATAATGATATAATTTATACAATGTCTTTACAAAATACTCCTCAAAATGAATAAAACTAGAACCACCAAACTTGTCCCAAATGGTAGTCCATAATTGAATAGGCAATGCTTCACCCTCCTTACCAGTCTGAGAAATTCTCATTTTCAGAGCCCACACCCCTAGCTCTTGTCCGAAATATAGCACTAAATGCATCAACAATGAATAATTTCTGAGGTGAACAATGGAAGCTCCACCCTTTATAGCCATCAATCCTGAGTCAAGCTCCTTATAAATATATGAAGCATAATCAAATAACCTAGCATTGTGATATTGAATGTCTACTGCAATGACCATTGGCACCATAAACATGAATTCTGGGGCATCCATCCCTAACACCTGACACACTAAAAAATATGTATATTTCATGTAGGGTTCAAACAAATCTACATGATAGGGAGGCCCCTCATTATCTTCCAGAGGTTCTGGCTTGTTACCCTATTTAACCCTATGAATTGGTAACCTGCAACCCTTGTAACTTGTATCCATTCTAAAAAATTCCTTATGCAACTCTTCACAATTGATTTCCTCATCGCAAAATCCTTCCAATTTGAGAACCTCACCAATTCCTTCTTTTGACACATGTATCTGTGGTTTTCCAGAAGGATCACATATTTCTTTATGCTTTGGATCATAATGGTCAGCAAGCAATTTTACCAATTCAGCATTAACAAATACATTAGGGAACACCAGTTTCCCTACACTCAACTTCCATGGATTACAGACTGGCTTAAAATGATTTCTCCTATGATAGTGGAAATTGAAAAGCTCATACCCTCTTACAATAGTCCAAACATCACCTATGAACTTGCACTTGTCATCCAGCTTGTCAACTTCTGCCCTAAGCTGTGCGGACCTTCTAGCTTTAGGCCTCAAACCAGGTAATTGATCAATAAGGTCTTGGTTTAGCTTCCTTTCAGTGCCTTCATGCTCTGTATCAGTATTTTGTTTCTTTCCCTTTGACTGACTGCTCTCACCAAGTTTTCTACCCTTACCCTTTCCAGAACCATAAGACTCCATTTTTACAGAATCACAATATGAAAAATAGAGAAGCAACTACTTACAGTATTCTACTTTAGCTCCCTAGACTGAAAAATCATCTTGGTTCTCTTGTTCAGCTCGCCAATTCACCAGCAATCAATTCAGAAATGAGGAATTAATTAAAAACCTATTGTCATTACTGTTTTATCCCATTGCACCATTAATGAAGCATGAATGAAGCCACCTTTGAAACTGGCACTGTCGCATCAAATGTCCTTTCGATGAGAAAAATTCAAATTTGGGGTGAAATCCCTTTTCAATGTTTATTTCATCATTCTCCAAGACATTCTGCAGTCTTACTGACACCTGGAATCAACTTGATGACAAATGCTTCTACTTTTCATGTCACTGTGACAATTCAAAGTCGAAGAAACGTCTCATAGATATCATGGAACAATACCGATATGTTTTCTTCAAAGCATTTTCCAATCCCTGAGACATTAATGTTATTCACACCAACTGAAATCCTCTATCTTTATGTTCTTCGCTATAACCCACAGATGTTGGGGAAACCTCTCGTAGACTTCATCCTATTTCACCAAAAGTCTTTATCTACATTGGGTCACCAAGACAAATTTATATTCTTGCTGATACAATCTTCATTTCCTCCACTTCGCTGTGACTTTCAAAGTTGGGGAGATGTTATGCATATATCTTTGCATCTTACCGATATGTACTTTTCAATGTATTTTCATTTGCTAAAACAAATCACCCTTTCACTGATGAATTCTCATTTCGGCATGTCCACCAAGTTTTCTCACCGAAGAAATAAACCGAACCATTGAAACAATACTTTCGGAAAGACAATGAACCTTTGCGAACACTTACACCGACACCAAATGTCCTACCGAAATCACTCCTCTAGATTACTCTTGTTCGGAAAAACTCACCCCGAACCATCTGTTGGTATATTATTCATACTTTGGTGAAACTTATGCTGACAAGTTCTTCTCTCGGCGATGCATATCTCCATCGGCATAAGATTTGAATCGGCAAGACTCCATAGCTTCTCACCGATAGGTTTGAAATACCTTTGAACTTAGTTCAGCCAAACAATGGCCCCTTCACCTAGACCTTCCCCGATGCACATAAGTCTTACTAAAACATCTGTTTGCAAGTCAATTGGTAAAACAAAATGATTTCGTTATGAGTTCATATCGATACCAATTAGTCTAGTCAAAACAACCCCTTTATGCATTAGTCGGTATGACATATTGTCTTTGCCCTGACATTAGACGTATGCCCCAACATATGCTGATATACCTTTTTTAGGATGCTTGTTGGCAAGAAAAAATTAGTTCGTTGAAACATTTTCCTGAACACCTTTATCTTGAGCGATAAACTTCCACATGCACCGGTCGGTGAAACACATTGTATTTGCCATGAGTTCACTCTGACAATGACTCCCCTTTGCCGAAATGATTCCTTTTGTCACCGAAACAAGCAAATTGTCCTGCCGATAGTCTGCAACAAACATATATTAGTGAAAAATTAGGTCGGGGAGACTTTTACAATGTCTTGCCGATTCGGGTCTTCAAATGAAAAATGAAAAACTTGATGGATTCAATGGATTTTATGATAGAAAAAAAAGCAAGCCAATACAAAGAAGGACTTTGAAGCTTATAATGAGAATTCAATACTGGAACTTTTGGACATAATAGAATGTAAAAATTTCAAAATTTTACAGTTCTAATAAGATCCGTAGATTAGGCCTTGCATATTTGTTGGCTATTCAGATGGTGTCAAAGGCTATAGGCTACTCCACCCTACCACACATAAGGTCTTCATTGAGAGGATTGTTCAATTTGAGGAAGATACTTCTTCTACCACTTCTCCATCCTTCATTCCCATGGAAACACTGTGACTTCATGATGATAGTTCTTCTGAGGATCTTAATCCTCCCAAGGAATCTTCTTCCTCCACTTTAGATGGTGATGATGAGGGTTCATCTTCCTCCTCTCTTAGTCATCATTTAGAGGATGTTGATTCTCCTCTAGACTCTCCTACAATTGGGCCACTTTGGGCTCATCAGACATTGGAGTCAGTAGGTGATTGGATTGGTGATCCTTCAGATGCAAGAAGAACAAGGTCATAGTTTGAGCAAGCTCCTCATCTCTTCTTTGCTTTAGCTTCTGATCCACAATTCTTTAGGGAAGCTTATGGTGTCCCTGAGTGGGATGCTACTATGTAGGAAGAGTTTAGTTCCTTGGAAAAGAACCATACTTGGGATTTAGTCCCACTTCCTAAGGGAAGAAAACTTGTTCAATGCAAGTGGGTCTATCGAACAAAATTTGTTGTAGATGGGTCAGTCAACAAACATAAGGCTCACTTGGTCACAAAAGGATTCTCACAAATTCCTAGGATTGAATACTCTAAGACTTTTACGCCAGTTGCCAAGATGACTTCAATCTGACTTGTCCTTGCCCTTGCTGCAGCCCATCATTTGAAAGTTGATCAGATGGATGTGAAGAGTGCTTTTCTTCATGGTGACCTTCAGGAGGAGATATATATGGAGCAACCACAAGGGTTCATCTTGGATCCTTCACTTGTCTGTAGACTTCAGAAGTCTCTCTATGGCCTTAAACAAGCTCCACGAGCTAGGTATGCCAAGATGGACTCCTTTCTTCTATCAGTTAGGTTCACTCGATGCCATTCTGATCTGAACGTCTACATTTTGCAGCAGGATGATACTCACTTTCCTTGTTCTCTATGTTGATGACTTTTTATTACAGGGAGTTCCTCATCCACCATCAAGGCAGTGAAAATTTCCCTTCATGATTGTTTTCTGATGTTTGACTTGGGTCTTCTTCACTATTTCTTGGGCATTGAGATTACACAGTCTTTGGCTAGTATCTTTCTTTCTCAGCCCAAGTATGCTCTTGATATGCTCTCTAGATTTTGCATGGCTGCTTATAAGCTTGTGCCGACTCCATTTCTATTAGGCGCCAAGCTTGAGGCTTCTTCTTCTTCACCTTTGGTAGATGCTACCTTGTATCTCCAGTTGGTTGGGAGTCTCATATACTTGACTCACACGAGGCTTGATATTTCTTATGCTATGGGCCTATTCTCTAGGTTCATCTAGGAGCCACATGAGCTACATTGGAAAGCAACTAAGTGGATCATTCACTATGTATAGGGCACTCACAGTTATGGGATTCATTATGCAGTAGGCATGGATATTGACTTTGTGGTATACACAGATTTAGATTGGGCAGGCGATTCTTAGGATCACAAGTCTACTTCAGGGTACTGCTTCTCTCTTGGTTTTGGTTCGATTTCTTGGTCAAGCAAGAAGCAGTTTACTATTGCTCTTTCCTCTATAGAGGTTGAGTATCGAGGAGCAATTAATGCTGCTACTGAGGCCATTTTACTTCAACACATTCTCACTGAGTTTGACATTTCCTTCCAGAATCCTACAGTCATCTTTTGTGATAGCCAAAGCGCTATTCAGATCTCTCACAATCTGGTCCATCATCAATAGACCAAACACATTGAGATTCACATGCACTACATTTGGAAGCTGATTCATGAGCAGGTTCTTGATCTTCGTTATTGTTTGACATCAGATTAGATAGCGGACATCTTCACCAAACCCTTCACTAAGAGCAATTTCATTCATTTGTGAGCTTTCCTTGGGGTGCGGCAAGTGTCCTCCTTTTAGGGGGATTCTTAGATCCTTTCTTCTTTCTCTCTTTTGTGGGGGAGGGTTACTTCTCTTTTGGGGGGGATTTCATTGTACATGGGTACCTCATTAGGCTTGATTTGTTATGACCCATCTTTGTACCCACCTAAGCTATGCTTAAGGGGGGTGTTAGTGTAGGTTTTTTATTCCTTATTATACAGTTTTTCCTACACATTTATTTAAGCTTGATTAGGTTAATAAAGCATGTTTAATTAGGTGAGTGGATTATGAGGACTCACCTTCCATTAAGTGAGCGGATTATGAGGACTCACCTTCCATTAGGTGAGTGGGTTATGAGGTGTCAGCTTCCCACCTCCTCCCTCTCTCTAGTCTATATAAGCATGCTACCTAGCTTGTTTTTTCATTCATTCAATAGTTGGAGATAGTAATCTGATGTTATTTTTCCATGGAGCACTTCACATCAATTTTCTCTCGGTATCACTGTTATGCTATTCATTTTATTTTCATTTTATAGTTTATTTAATCTATCTCTTTCAATTCAATTTTGGGTTGTAATCTGTTTCTCAGATTTTAGCACTTCATACCCCATTTTCTCTAATATTGCTTTTCCCTTTCCATATTGATATGTCTTTATGTTAATAGTTGCTGATGTAGATGCTTCCTTATCTTTGTAGAGCCAATTGAGGATGGCATTATCTCTAGATTCATCTTCTAAAGTACCTTCCTTTACAAATCTATCATCCAAAACTATCATTGGTTGTGATGATTTTTGTGTTAATGTTAATGGTTGTCCATATGATCATGGAGATGGTAGCAGCTATGAAAGACATAGAGATTTCCCAATGGAGTACTCTCCCATGCCTTTGTCTGTTAAGTAGACATTTTCTTTGAGTTGCTGAGATAGTGAATTCAATTAACCTTCATTGTTTGATGGAGTGGAGTCAGCGACACTAGTATCTTTTGATTGGTCTTTTTTCTCAACCCATTTGGATACCATGTTTGTTTGTCTTTCACTATCGGATGGACTAGAAGTGTTTACTTCCCTATTATGGGGCACAAAAGTGTCTTGAGATGTTTCAAGTGTATTACAATAGTGGGGATTGTTGTAATCAGCTGAAATAGTAACTTCTTTTCCATTAATAGGAAGCCTTAAGAACTAATGATAAGTTTAAGGAACTACTTGCATTTCATGAATCCAAGGACATACCAAGACTATATTATATGTGAATTCTTTGTCTAGCACTTGGAAAACTATATTCTTCACAATTGGTCCTACTTGAATAGGAAACATGATCAATCCTTTGGAGGATCTCTCTTCTTCGTCATAGGATTTTATTGCGATTTTCCTTCTGGCATTAATAGCATTATCAAAATAACCTAGTGCACATATTAGTTTTAAAGTGCAAATGTTTAAACCAGCTCCACCATTTATTAGGACACATTTAACACGATGTTTGTGGATTAAGAATTCAATATGAAGGGAAACATTGTGTGGATGATTAATTGATACATCACCTTTTTTAGAAAATGATAGGAAGTGAGGTCTAGTTAAGAGTCCCACCATAGCCTAGAATTGGAAAACTTCTAGATTATTGGGTATTATTGTGGCCACAAGAGATTGTTCCAAAACCTCCTTATGAAATAGTGAGATTTTAAGGAGTTCTAATATTGATATTTCAACTGGTATTTTCTATAGTTGATCAACTATGTTGTACTAATTTGAAGGGGTAGTAGTGGTTTTAGATGCAACTCCTTTCAATATTACCTTGGATTTCCCCCTTGTTGTCACGTTGATTAGCCAGTAATCTTGTTTTTCCCTAATTTTTATGACATTGATTTGATTGTTGGATGTGACCATGTTCGAGATCAGATTTACTAATATGATGTCATTGATTCCAACGTTATTAGTTTGATTATTAGTGACACGATTCTTCTCAACCTCAAAAATGTAATGAATAGTGTTGTCATAAATGTAATTTACATTTTTACCTTTACTATTTGTAGAAGAAGATTCTCCCTTTTCATAATTTGGTAAATGATTTTTAAATGCACTATGATAATTGTTTATTTGATGTCCTTCTATGGATACTTTCTTGTTGTGAATCAAATATTGTACTAGGTGTTTCAACTACATACAATCATTCATTTGATGTCCTTTATTTTTGTGAAAGTCACAATAGTCTGTGTCATTCCACCAAGATGGATTTACCTTTGGTTCCCAATTTCTTGCTTCAGGTAATGTGATAACTCCATGTGTAAGAAGTTCTCTCATTGTTGATTCTAATGTTTGTCCCAATAGTGTGAATCTTCTTCGATTTGATTGTCTTTGATATGATTGTGGTTTAGATTCTCCATTGTTCAGATTTTTGTTTTAATTGACACTTTGATTGATGTTTTGGTCATTATTTTGATTGGTCTTTGCAATAGTTATTGTCAAATTAAATACTAGTTTCACATTTTGTGTCTCATTTGTAGCATCATTATTACCAGTAATTATATTCTTTTGTCAAAACTTTGGTTTATCATTGTTGTCATAGTGATTCAAGGAGTTTGTATTGTTTGATCCTTCATTTTAATGTTTTATTACCCCTCTTTTGACCAAGGATTCTTCGATCTTGAGCCCATTTTCAATCACTTTCCCAAATGTAGGTGGTCATCGTAATTCAAGCTTGTAGCTCATTTCATCAGTTAGGTTGTCAATGAATAGTTATGTCTTTTCCTCTTTAGGTATGGAACAAGGATACCTAGAAAACAACCTTTTCCATCATTGTAGAATGAGATTAATGTTTCACATTTCTTTTTTTTTTTGTATTGTAGAGGTCCTTTTATTGTTATCTGATGTTGAATATTATAGGAGAGTTATGAGATAAACCTATTGACTAGTTCTTCAAAAGATTAAATTCTTGGTTGTAGTTTAGAGAACCATTCCATACATTGACCTCCTAAGCTTATTGGGAATAACCTAATTAGATAAGTTTATTGTTGTAAAAATTCTAAACTCATGGTTCTAAATTCCCTCACATGATCAATTGGATTAGTTTTACCATTGTACTTATCATATTTTGGGAATTCACAACGTCTAGGAAATGGTATCATGTCTACACTTGGATCAAAAGGATAGGGAAAAATTTCCTATAATGGGTATCTTTAGTGGTCCCTTTTTGCATATCTTGAAGTTGTTGTTGCAAGTTCTACATTTAATTTGTTAAGGCATTCACTTGATCTATGTTTTGTGTGTTTCATGATTTAATTTCAACTACTATAGGTGCTTCCTTTAGTTGATTGTCATCAAAGTCTTTTGGAAGTTTTGCACCTAGTTTAGCTAGCCTCAAAAGGTATTTTTCCATATCTTGTTCAAAAAATGTTTCCTTAAATTTAAGTAAGTTAGGATCTTGTTGTGCCCTTTGGATGTCCTCTTGGGATATTTCATTACCATCATTTTGGTGGATTCTATGAAAGGGATTTTCTTCAACCATGGTGTTTAGTGTTTCAATTTCTTTTTCTCTAAGTTTCTTCCTTTGTAACCTTGTCAAAAATGGCATACAAGTGTTGTTATTTTAACTAAACTTTGATCTTTTTGTTTGGATGACTGTTAATGGATATTAACAAAGTCAAATAGAATGATAAATTCTATTGATGAGACAAGTTAAAATCTAATTATTTTGCTTCATTTTGTGATTGTAGGATGACTAATCCTAATAATGAAACTTAACGTAATAATCAAGAGTTGTGTTTGATGATAAGCCACTTTAGAATTGTAAGATCTTGGTTTAATTTGAAAGATTTTGTCTTGTAAGGTCCAAATTTTCCAAGTTTAAGACACTGGTTGGATTGGGAAAATGTTTTTTGTTTTGATAAAGATCCAAGTTTTGATGTCAAAAGTCTGATAGGAGGTCAAAATATCTCTCTAGTTTTTTATTATGTGGATGTGCTATAATAGACCTGAGATGTGCTAAGACAAAATGTGGTTGCATTGGAAGATAAGGTGCATGCGCTCTTAGATAGGGTAGATGCGCTGTAAAATAGGGTGTATGCACTGACAGATTGGGTATATGCACTAATAGACTAAGTAAATGTGTTGATAGACTGGATAGATGCATTGACAGACTAGGTAGATGCACTAAAATAGAGGTTGGTTGCACCAAGATACTAGGTAGATTATGGTGATAGACTATGCAAATGCGCTATAAGATAGGACATATGCACTGAAACAAAGCTTGGATGCACAATTTAAACAAGGAATATGTGCTAAAAGATTGGATAAATGCGCTAAAATAGAGTGTTGATGCACTAAACTGGAAGTGATCAGAGTTTTGTCCTTTTGTTATGCTTTTTCTCAATAACATAATTGATTCTAGGGTGTCATTTTGTAACCCGTGAAAATTTTGGAGGGGTATTTTTCCTGTAAATCTTGAAATTTGATGATCTAATTGGATGATATCCTTGAAAATGAATTCATACACATAGTAGCAAGTTTGTAAACATTGTTTCCAACACCACATTTAAACAAAGAACTCATGTGTATTCTAGAATCAAATCTGATTCTTTCAATTTCCACTGGTTTGACACAAGATAATATATTTCAAGCACTTTTCTATGTCAAAAGGTCACTTAGACTATCAGAACCCACAACTTACAACTATGTCAGCTCACACAACCTTGTCACCCCCTAGAGGGCACCAGTGTTTTTTCCTTTCCCAAGTCTTAACCAAAATTGAATCCTCGACTTTTGGCTAGGGTCTATGATAGTTATATAGTGAGTGTATTGGGGGCATATTCTTCCCTCCCCTTGCACCGTGATATTAAAAATGTTAGGAAACTGACACAGTTGGATTCTACACTAAAGTTCATAGATATGGTACCCGTTCAGAGTGACAATTGATAAACTCCCTTAGGAGACCTCCCAATCTTTAGAACAAAGATTTTGGGGATGGTTATCTTGCACACTTCTGTTGAATTGTGGGTTTCCCCAAATTCACTTTTGATTAGAGTGGGTTGGAAAACATGGCTTTGGTTGTTCCCACTTAGATCATTCCCATAGGGTGAGTACTTTTTCCCACTACAACAAACCTTCTAAAGGTGCTAATAAAGTAGGATATCAAGTCTAGCATTCTAATCACCTAGTTAAGGGGAGAGCATAAGCCTATTGCTTTTGAAACACAATAGACATGGGGTTCAAACTATTTCTTTAATTAGACTAGATGTACTATCTTAACCAAAGAAAAATCAATAATAAATCAAATCTCTACAAACACCATTAGTAATTTGTGAATTTTCATCTTGACTAGCATAAATGTTTTTGACCATCATCTTTGACAAGCCTATTTTACACCTGGAACACATAAAATAGTGATTAGTCCTCAGATTTTTAAAATTATGCAAGAATACTCAAATGCGCTACAATAGTTATCAGATGCACTAAAACAAAATTTAAATGTGCTATAATAAAAGTTCTATGTGCTCTAGAAATTGATGGATGTGCTTAAAGAAAAGGTCAATGTGCTAAAAGAAAACCCCTTGATTGGTGAAATAGAAACTTGGATGCACCGAAATAGGGGTTGTATGTGTTGGAATATTTTATGGATGTGCCAGAATAGTACTCAAATGTGCTAAAGTATTTGTCATATGCACTGTAAAAACTCTCAATCGCACTAAAACAAAACACGTCAAAAGCATGTGAGCATACTTTAAAAAAAAAAGATGTTAAAAATGGGGCTTTTGTGCCCCACAGTGGGCGCCAATTTATGTGTGAGTAAAATATGCATAAATGACTGACAAATAGAACTAATAATACATTATATCAATAGATTTAAACAAAAATTAATCTAATTAAAGCAGAAATCCATTGAAAGCATCATATTGCTCCCTATCTCCAAAAATTTATTAAATCACAAGGCTCTCAAATTTTGTAAGCATTGTGACTATTAAAATGACAATCTAGAGAATGAGATATTTTTAAATGCAAAAATCTAATCCTATATCATGATTACTAAATGATATGATGATGATACTGTGATTGAAATTAACATGAAATTGATAAAAGAAGCTATAGTAAACTAAGATGCAACTAAATGAAAAGCCATTATTGCTATTCTAAAATGATTTCTATTGCTATTGCTATTTGCTAAAATGTTTGATTACTTAATTGATATTTCTATAGAGTAAGTTTGCATAAATTTGGATCCATTTCTTGCAGAGAGAAGCTATAGTTATAGATTCTCGACAACATATTTGTGATGTGGTTGGAAGTAAAGATCTAGATTTACTTTGAAAGATTCAATGATTAAAGATGAAGAAATTTGAGATGATTATGGAGATTGTTTCTCCCCACAAAAACATTTAGCCAGAGGATAGTAAGAATCAATGGAAGAAGATGAAGAATTTTGCCTGTAATTTGTCTCGAATTTGTCTCCAAATTTGTCCATGAAGGTTGAGTTGAATTAATTAGATCTGAAATATCTAATTTGGTAAGTGCATATGATGAGTGAAAAGAGGAATTAGTTGTAGAAATATGCTTTTATTTGAATAGTTGAATTTATAAAATTTTAGTAAAAGAGGATGTTTAATTTAATAAAACAAGCTATAAATTTTTTTTATTAAATTTAATATGGAAGAAATAGATAATTAAATTAAACAATGTATTAAATTTGTTTATTTAATTAAGATAGAATGACGTGATTAAGATAGAATAAATAGGATAATTTGATAATTAAATAAAACAAAGTATATGATTTGTTTATTTAATTTGGATGAAATAATAGAAGAATTAGACAATTAAATAAAACAACGCATTAAATTTGTTTATTTAATTAATATGAAATAATATAATAAAGATAGAAGAATTTAAATGTGAACTATATAAATAAATATTTCTCTTTATTTAATAGTAGATGAATTAAATGAGTCAATTAATCAAATAAATCGCATTTAATTAATTAGATTATCTAGACCATTTTTAGGTGTTTATAGTGGGCATAAATGTCACATGATGTAGTCCAAGATGCCATATTTCCCATCTCTCTACACCGTGTAGTTGGTCCCACAAATCATATGTTACCAACCTCGACTCCTGAGTATATATCGGATCCAAAACAACCTACAAATGCATAACAAATGGCTTGTGTCAAGAACACAAAGCCAATTTTTACACTATAAAATTTCAAAAAAATTGATAGGCAAATGCATTGTTTTATTATCAAATGTGTTGCACAATGCAAATGTGTCATTTAACTTCGCAAATACATCATGAAAATTCAAATGTGTCATTCAACATCACACATGTGTCATAATATACACTTCTTGGAGAGAAATCATGTGGTTGCATGGAGGCAAAAGACTAAGCAGAGACTTGTGGAGATTACAACTCTTTGCAGTGGACCACCTAAAGCTATGGCTCAGGAGCTAGTCAGGGTTGGTGAGAGAGATATATATTTTATAGACATTTGTATGAGTAGGAAGTACCTCCTGAAAGATGGGCTTCTAGTGCTTCTTAGGCCCTTAGAAGTAGATCGCATAGTAGGTCTTCCCACAACAAACCCTAGAGTAGTGGTGGTGTCATAGGACCTCACAGGTCAATACCTTATGATAGTTTGTCTTCCGCACAACAATCATCAACACCTCCCCATCAATCACCTCCTCATTCTCCTCATCAAAGTACTAGGAGTTTAGACTAGGGACATGTTATATATTTGCAAACATTATATTTTGATTATATAGCCTAAGAGCTCCATTTTGAGAGATATATTATGACATTGTGTTGTGTCACTTTTTTTTTTAGCAAAATATATATATAATTTTTGGTGGTGAGTTATATGATTATGTAGTCTTCTATTTGATATGCAATCTTCAATTTGATATGCATTCTTCTATTTATGCTTTATATTCCATTATTCTTTGTTGTTAGCATAGGTTTAGTTTGAATTTATGTAACATAGGGAAATTCACATATTAAGCAGATACAATGCATAAACTAAAACTAAACCTACACTAAAAACAAAGAACGATGGAATATAAAGCATAAATACAAGAATGATCTCACCAAACATCTATGCAATTCCATGAATAACCTTGGTTGCACTTCTCCATTTCGCTGTTGTATAATAATTAACCTCATATTACTCTTAAGTGTGCAAGTATAGCCTAATGATAGTGTTAATAGAAAAATATCAAAGATTGTATAGTTGATTGTTTCCAAAACTCATAAGATTTTGAGAGGACTAATAATGATGAAGATAAAGCCAATTTATAGAAAATATGATTTTCAAATGACATGCTTAGATTGAAAGATAAATCAACAATTAAGATTGAAAGATGTGACATGCATTCAAATTAGGGTTGAATTAGTGTGAGTTAAAAAGCATAAAAGGTGGAGATTAAATTAAATAATAATTTAATCTTTAGTTAAGACTGTTCAAAACTTAGAGGAATAAAGTTTGCATGTAAAGATATAGATTGTCAAAGATAGACTATGAGAGTAAATTAATTATATAATTAAAGTTATTTAATTAATAAGAGTTTGCACACAGAAGATGAGAATAAATCTAGATAACAGACTGATTAAGATAGAAAGTATATTCGTCAAAGACAATCATATATTAAGTCATTAGATAACTAAATGATCAATTTAGATCTAGACATAAGTGATAAATGACTAATTAGATAACACAAACATTATCTAATCACAAAGGAATATGCTAAGGATAAACATTTTTATGAATTAAATAATAATTTAATTCAACATTCAAGACTTTAGGATTAAATTATAAATAAAGATTTATTTAATTAAAGATAGAAAAGGATAAAGAATAATTAAATAATTAAAGTGATTATTTAATTATAGTCGAAAGTGTGATAGGAATTAATTAAATAATTAAAGTTATTTAATTAATAGAGGAAAAATGACTTTAGAAAATAATTAAACAATTAACATTATTTAATTATAAAAAAAGAAGATTAGAAGTATGATGAAAATTAGAGTCACGGGCCTAGGCCTAGGACAATTTTCAATGTCTACAATAACAAGAATATTGACAAATATTAGCTCTCCAAAATTCCATAAGAAGTCAAAGTAGACAAAACCAAATTGGCATCTTAGAAGGGAGTTATTCCATCAAATCAACACACACATTCTAGCATTTGATTAATAATCTTATATGATAATGGAAATATGTACCCCCTTCAAAAATCATATTCTAATATGTCATTCTTGAAAAAATCAGCAAAGAAGTATCCATTCATAGCTAGAATAATTTATATATTCGTCTTAGCATATAAATGTTTTGAGTCCATATTTCCAAGAAGGGCATGGAAATCCAAATACCAATAAACTTGCATATCAAATAAGTTTTCAAAAGAAAAAGCACATCATCCACAACCACATCTAGGTTTATATGCAAGATTGATCAATTTGCACTCTTCTCCAAACTCCTAGATGAAGATGAATTAGCATGATTCTCTGAATTTTGTTCAAAGGTAAATTTGTCTGTTGCACGTAACAAAAAGACAAACTATTGCTTAATGCCCAAAAAAGGAGGGATTATCAAAATGAATGACCTCTTTTAGTGATAAAGCGGGATCTTCCAAACTTCCAATTAGCACCACACAAGCACCTAAAGTGAGAAAAATACAACAAAAGTAGAGACTAGAGACTAGAGAATAAAAATGAAGGATAAAATTGCAACGCGAACAACAAGAGCCATACATAACTAGGCAAGTTGTAGTACCAAAGCATAAGAGGAAAGTTAGACCGTGGCAAGCAGAAAAAAATAAGTTTCACATAGTAAAAACACTACCATCATCTCTTTAAACTGAGTGAACATCTCCCAACTAAATTGACACTTGACTACTAACTAAATTTTATTTAACATAATATTTTTAAAAGATTTATTTTATTTATTTTCAACTATTGTGAGAGCACTATATGAACCCCACTTTATTAAATTAATTCTTAATGCCTCACTTATACAGATTTAAACCCAGCATTTAATAATGCATAAAATGAAAGAGAACTTTTTATACCATTATGTGGACGAAACCTACAAATTTGTTTTGATAAATAATTATATTAGTCATCTTTTCTATGTAAACAAGCAGTAATGTAAGAAGTAAAATATTAGGTATTTCTGTCTTCTAGCCTTTAATCTTTGAATTCAAACCTGGCATACCATTATGTGGACGAAACCTACAAATTTGTTTTGATAAATAATTATATTAGTCATCTTTTCTATGTAAACAAACAGTAATGTAAGAAGAAAAATATTAGGTATTCCTGTCTTCTAGCCTTTAATCTTTGAATTCAAACCTGGCAATATTATGCCACTTTTCTTTAATAAAAACTGTTCCCGAAAGCTACAATTCCCAACTATGAGCCAAGAGAGTTGACATGGGCAAATTAGTCAAAGTTCCTACCTTCTCTTCAGCATTAGAGAGTTGTCTAAGTGCAGTGGATATCCTTCTTGTATTAATATTGAGTTGTTCAAATGTCCAAATCCCATTTACGCTGGATTCATTTTCATCGTAGTCACGCGGTCTCTTACGACTACAAAGTCATGGCCTCATTCTTTAACTTTTCGTACGTGGGGAACACGATGGCATCTCACAGGCCTGCCATGATAACGTGGTCACATTCAACGGACACAGTCCAGTCTAACTTGAACAGAGCAATTTTATTTAGTTGAAAACTGGTATTATTTAAACCGTTTTCCTTAAACAGATAAAGTCAAGGAGATTAAAAAATTTTGAGGCACAGTGTCATGGGAAATAGAGTTAAAATGATTATGTTCAATGAATGAGTGATATTAAAAATAGTCAATCTTCAACACGGTTTACTGTCATTGATTACAGCTTATTACAGAGACAATAAATTAGAAAAGACTTGAAGTTCAATAAGTATGATGTCATAAACGCGGATGATGACGATACTAACTTTTGACTAGTAAAATTGACATTGTTGGTCGTCCGGATTGCAAGGATAAAAGGAAGCGTTGGCTTGGTTACTAATCACAACATCAGGGAATTGAGGATTCTCAAGAAAGATCCAGCGGTATGGGATGCCTGCCCAACATTCTCGTATCGAAATAATGGTGGGAGTGGGAGATGTTCTCCTTTAGACAGGAAGCAGCAAAGTGTGTGAATAAGATGACGCTACTGGCAATCCTTTTTCTCCAAATAACGTCTATCCATACAAGGTAAACTTTATTAATTCTGTGGAGGATCAGATTCCATCTCTTGTATAACAGCGTTACTTTGTTGGTCAACTTCTTTCCATATAAAAGCTACGAAATGGCAATTCACAAAGTGCCTGTAGATCAGATCTCCGTTTCTCACGCCTCAAGTTGAGAAATCTAAACCAACGGAGATCTTGTCTGCCTAGCTTTTGTGGGGAACGACGTTGGCCAAGAAGAGGAGGCATTATCCTCCACACACAAGAGATGTTATCTGATTTTCTAGTTACTTCATGAAGGTAACCTTGGATGGAGAGACCTTATTTGGAGAAATGGAGTTGCCAGTAACGTCCATTTTGGAGGGATCATTGACATCTTGATATTTTGGAGATCGGCATTTGTATGCTCTAACATAGTTATTTTGTATGCTGAACGCTTGAGGATGTAGTAGTTGTGCATGCTATTTCCACGGATTTGCTCTGTGTTTAGAGTTAGAGCAGACAACCATGTTTTATATATTTTTTTTGTATGGTTAATAGAATGTCTAAAAAATATATTTATATTTCAAATATTTAATTCCTTTTTAATTTATTAGTCAAAAGGTTATATATCGGGTGAGATTTGAGACTGAAAAAATTTTCACACCTGCGAACCACTGTTGAGTTGTCAGAAAACAAGTTTCAGTTGCCACTTAACAGGAAACTAGCTGCCGTGTAATGGTAGAAGCCTCCAAAATATCAGGCAAAAACCTGCAAAATCTCACTTATAACGTAAAAGCCAGAAAAATATTGATTTGAGAACTGGATGAGAACATTCTATTTCCATTTGCAGTGTTTTTTGTCAATTGAATGGTAACTTTCTTTTTTCATTTGTGTTACTTTATATTTTAAATTTGTATGCAAATATTCATAATAGATAATACATAAATTATTTAAGGAAAAAATATAGATTTGTCTAAGTTTATTTCATTCTATTATTTAGCACTTATTATTAATTGTTTAGATCCACATGAAACTAAAATTTGAAGTGCATCCATGCACAAACACATACTCCCTAATATATTAACATACATATAGTTTTCTATCGGTGAAATCCTTAAACCTCCTTTAGCCGCAAGTGCTAGTTTTATTTAGGATAGGAGAAGGCCTATAAATTGTACACACTATATGAATCAGTTCATAGTATTTATTTATAATATATCACTCATCTAATTTTATACAATGATTTATAATATTTATTTTGAATATATTATTCATCTTATTTTATACAATAATTTGTAAAATGTAGAAATTAAATTTTCTATTTTAAGTATTTCAATTTTGTGGAAGATGATATTTTAAGTTATTTCATTAAATATGTGGGAGAATTATTTGTTGTGTATTTTATGTTTATGGGTTTACTATACATTAATCAAAATGATAATATTATATAATTTTTGTGTCATCTATCATTTATGTTTCATCTTAGAAAAATAAATTGCTTGTTGTTTTTAGACCTCTCAACATCATCTGCAAAAACACATCTTTAGATGTTTGGATGTCAATCTAAGTCATTGGCTTGGAAGCCCAATGCAAATCCAAACCAAAGGCTTGGAAATTTCCAAAGAAAGAGAAAACATGAGTGCATTATAATGCATGTGCCTTGTTTGAATGCATTCACAAAACATGAATGTGTTATAACATGGTCATATTATGTGAATCCTTCACAAAACATGAGCACACTATAATGTGCTTGCACATTGTGCTACATTGATTTTTTTCTCTTTTATTTTTTCTTTCTCTCTCTCTTTTTTTTTCTCCTTGTTCAACAACTATATAGATGAAATAAATATTTAAGTATAGGTTGACTTTAAGTTATATTTCATCTATATAGTTTTAGGATGTTTGAGATTTTTTTTAGATCTCTAAGAGTTATAATTTAAATTATAGTTTTTGGAAGATCTCATAATTTTTTTGACTTAGTCAAATTTCAATAATCAACATGTTAAATTTCACTAATAAGGAGATCAAATTTCAATAATCAACAAGCTATATCATCTTTCTCTCCCTTCCTCCCCCCTCTCTCTATCTCCCCTTTCCTCTCTCTCTCTCTCTCTAATTCTATCTCACCTCTCTCTCCCTACCTCTTGCTCCCTCCCTCCCTCATCCCCTCTCTACTTTTGTCTATCTCTCCTATCTCTCACCTCTTCTTCCCTCTATCTACCTACCTCTCCCTCCATCATTGTCTCTTTGTTTCTCTCTCTATCTTTCTCTCCATCTCCTCTATCTCTCCTTCCCTCTCTACTTCTATCTATCTCCCCTGTTTGTCTCTCTACTTACCTCTCCCTCCATAACACCCTGCAACTCTCTCTTTATTTCTATCTCACCTATCTCTAACCTTCCTATATTTCCCTCCATACCCCTCCCCCCCTCTCTCCTCTCCCTACTCACTATCTCCCCAATCCCACTCTCTACCTACCTCTTCATAAATCACTCCCTACCACTCTTTCTATGCATCTCTATCTCACCTCTCTCCCTCTCTTTCATTCCCTTTCTACTTCTCTCTATCTATCCTCTCTCTCTACCTATCCTACCCTCACTCCTTATCGTTATCTACCTCCTCTCTCTTTCTCTCTCTCTCTCTCTCTCCCTCCCCCTCTTTCTCTCTCACACTCTCCTTATCTCTATCAAACTATTCTCTCTCCCTCTCTCACCCTCTTTGTATCTCACCATTCTCTCTCTCTGTACTTCTGTTTATCTCACCTATGCCTCTTTAACCCTCTCTCTCTCTCATTCTCTCCTTCCATCTATCCTTCTCTCTATATTACCACTCTCCCTCTGCCCCTCCCTCCTTCACTCTCCACTTATCTCTCTCTCACCTCTCTCCCCACCCTCTTTACCTTTCCCTCCCTCTATAATTCCCTATGTAGTTCTCTATATCTCCTTTCTCCCTCTCTCTTCCTACCTCTCCATCACTCCTTAGGTCTCTCTTTGTCCCTACCTACCTCGTATTTCTCTCTCACTCTCTCCTTAACTCTCTAATATCTATCTCTCCTCTCCCTCTCTCACTTTCTCTTCCTTCCTCCCTCCCACCTCTTTCACTTTCACTCTCTACTCTCTAGAGAGATAAGTGAAAGACAAAGGGAGTGATGAAGGGAGAGGTAGGTAGAGAGATGAAGATGGGAGATAGAGATAAGTAGACAGGGAAGGAGGGAGGGAGGGAGAGAGGTGAGTGAGAGAGAAAGAGACAGAGATAAAAATAGATAGAGAGGGGAGGTAGGAGAGGATGCATAGAGAGTATAGAGTGAAGGAGGTAGTGAGGGAGACAAAGGTGAGATACAAAGGTGTAGAGAGAGAGGGAGAGAGAGGGGGAAGGGCGGGAGAGAGAGTAGAGAGAGTGAGAGGTAGAAAGGGATAGATGAGATAGATAGAATTAGGGAGAGACAGGGAAGGAGGGAGAGAGGGAGTGGTAAAGAGAGAGAGAAGGGAGGAAGTGACAAGGAGAGAGGGAGAGAAAATGGTGAGATAGAGAAAAGTAAAGAGGGAATGAGAGAGTGATAGAAAAAGAGGGGGAGGGATGGATAGAGAGAGAGGTAGAGTTAGGTAGAGAGATGGAGACGACATAGAAATAAGGGGGGAGAGGGAGATGTAGAGAGAGAGGTTAAAGGTAGAGGGAGGGAGGGAGAGAAGATATAGAGAGAAATAGAGAGGGATGAAGGGAGGGAGGGAGAGTTAGATAGGGAGATAATGGTGTGTGAGAGAGAAATAGAGAGTGATGTAGAGTCAAAGGAAGGAAACAAACTAACACAATATCATTTATCAAAACTCAAAAATGTCTTATTTGTTTACTCATTTCAAGTTCATTCTACCCTTCATAATCCTTGTAACAACTCACAAAAACTGAGATCCAAGCAATAAGCCACTTGTTGATTTTGCAAACACCTTAAGCAACATGCAATTTCATCAAAAGAATAAATTACCAAGTCTATCCTTTCAATTTATCAACACTCTTCTTGACTGTCCTAATGTACACCAATGACATCTACAAGCCCCAACCATAGAAGTTAAGTTTCCCCATTGCTACAAAAAACAAAAACAACAAATCTTCCTTTTATCCTTTATCCAACTATAAATACATATGTGAAAACATCAAATAGTCAGTATTCAAACATAAGTGCCAAAACACTAAATTAGGTGTCACTTGCAACCCATAATCAATATATACATGATGAATACATTATTGAGTACCCATTTTAATCATTAAAAATATATTTCATTTGTAGGTGCAATTGGTTTGGAACACATGCTTGTTGTCCTAACTTCTTTACTACTAATTTGGCTTAAATAGGAAGATATGCATGCAAACAGTCACCCATAACTTTCACAAATAAATTAATTAATCCAATCTCTCTAGTGGGACTTTAGAGGACCTTCTTATGGAAATTTACTCCAATTTTTAGAAAAATCTAACTGTTAAATTTAGAGAAACACGATTTTTACTTAAAATTGTTACCCTAGTAAGGGTTTTAGATAGTTTTGAGAAAAACAACTATATCTTGAACAATTCTTAACTAAAATGAATGAAAAAAGAAATTTTTGGAAGGTGACTAATAATAACAACTTTCCAAATCATTCTTACACATGTTCAAGTCTATACAGTTTGTACATAAGCCTGGAAATAGTCAATTTTCTAGAAAATGTGCATAAAAAACAAAGTTTTTCATTATTTCCTTCAAGGATTCATTCACCAACGACCACAAATTGATTCCAGTAGCCTTTTTAAAGGAGATTACAACACATTTACTCAGTTTTTAACTTCCTAGATACCCTCAACCATCTAAAACCTCATTAACCCTTTAATGTTGCTATTGGGCAACTTTTACACTTTTACAAATTTGTTGACAATTTTACATTTTTTTTTGTAATTACGCATCAAATGAATTTGAATGACCCCTACAAATGGAAAATTGGAATATTTTACACAATATAATCATGGTTATGTGAAGGTACTCTTGCACCAGAGAGCAATAGAGAGAGGGAGTGAGAGAGGTAGAGGTGGGTAGAGAGAGAGATGGGAGATAAAGAGAAGTAGAGAGGGAAGGATGGAGGGAGAAAGAGGGGGGACATTAGGTGTGTGTGTGTGTGAGATAGAGAGATAAATAGAGAGAGGGGAGTGATGGAGGGAGATATAGGTATAGAGAGGTAGAGGGGAGATAGAGAGAATTAGAGAGGGAAGGAGGGAGGGAAGGAGAGAGGTGAGAGGTGAGAGTGAGTTGAGAGAGAGGGTCATATGGAGAGAGGGAGAATTAAGGAGGGAGAGAAGGAGGGAGGGAGAGTGATACAGAGAAATAGATAGAGATGGATGAAGGGAGGGAGGGAGAGATAGGTAGAGGGAAGGAGAGGATATATGGAGAGAGAGGGAAGGATGGAGGGAGGGAGACAAAGTTGAGATAAAGAGCTATAGAGAGAGACTTGTAGGGAGTGGTGGAGGGAGAGGTAGGTAGAGAGAGGGAGGGGAGATAAATATAATTAGAGAGATAAGGAGAGGTAGAGAGAGATGTGGGAGGGAGGGAAGTGGATATATAAAGATAGGGAATGAGGGAGGGAGGGAGAGAGAGGTGAGATAGAGAGGTGTAGAGAGAGATTGGTAGGGAATGATGGATGAAAAGGTAGGTAGAGGGATTCAGGAGATAGAATGAAGTAGATAGGGAAGGAGAGAGGGAAGGAGAGGTGTGGAGGGAGAGAGAGGTGAGATAGAGAGTAAAAGAGAAAAGCTATAGGTAGTTCAACTCTCTTTGTGGTTTATCTTACCAATGTGTTATAATGTTGTCTTTTATCTATAACTTAAATAATGTCTTTGATTTGATGTTTATCCTTGGTATCAGTGAATAATTTGTCCTTGTTATAACTTGTATGGGGCTCAATAGGATTAATTATCATATATTTTTTAGTCCCTACATAATTTTTAGACCCTTTTCAAACCCGCCTTTACCCTTACTAAAAATAATTAATGTCAAAGCTACCCCTAAATAATGGTGCATGTATGATCTCAAAAATGACAAACTCAAACATATCCTATATTTTGTTGAAGTAAAAATGTTGAAGAGCTTAGATAAAAAATATCAATTATGAAATAACTTGCACAATAGAAGAATATGATATGAAATATGCTACAAATACTTGAGAATAACTGAGAATAACAAGCCACTTTGAGTGGGAAAACCTCCAAATATCTCTAATGAGAACAAACTTCACAACTTGATGATGAAATAAGACTCAGAACCTCCTATATATACCTATTTATGCCTAGGATATCACCTAGGCCGACCTAGACACACCTATATAAAGCTTAGGCTGACCTAAACAACTAAATAACAATATACTAATGATAATATGACTTACTAGAGAGTTAAGATAGCCACAAGCTAACTATTCATAATCTAATGTACACTAATATTAAGGGCATAGCATGTCCCCCTTCTTCAAAGAAGCATTGTACTCAATGCTAATCAAGTTTGGATTCTTTTGAATTAACTCCTCATCCTCCCATGTGGCATCTTCAACTGGTAAATTTTTCCATTGGATGAGATACTTAGTGAGAGTTTTATTCCTCAACTTCTTTGTGCATGTTTAATGATTGCACTCTGGTTCCCAAATGATTTTTCCTTCTTCATCGAGCTCTAGTAGTGTTGTTTGAGTTGGGATATTATGCCCAATTACCATCTTTAAACAAGAAACATGAAAAAATGGATGTATCTTTATTGTTGGTGGGAACTCTAGCTTGTAGGCAACACTACCGATCTTTTGCATGATTTGGTATGGACCATAATACCTTGGAGACAACTTATTATTATTTTTTTGTTGCTTTAGTGAGATTTTCTTATAAGACTGCAATCTCAAGAAGACCCAATCCCCAACTTGAAAAGTTCTTTCACTACAATGTCGATCTGCCAATTGTTTCAATTGATTTTGTGCTATGGCTAAGTTCTCCTTGAGTCCTTAAAGTACTTGTTTTTGATGAAGAAAGTGGTCTTCTATTGCCTGAACTCTTGGTGACACCTTTATTGACGATGTGATGGAAGGATGATGATATCCATAAAGTGCCAAAAATGGAGACATTTTTTATGAGCTATGAAAAGAAGTGTTATATCACCATTTTGAAAGTGGTAGCCAATCTACCCATTGATTCTATTTCTCTAAAGTGAAAAAATGTAGATATCATTCCAAACACTTATTAACAACCTTAGTTTTTCCATCTAATTGAGGGTGGTATGAAGAGCTATGAGCCAATTGAGTACCCAAACATGAAAATAAATCTTTCCAAAAGTGACTAGTGAAGATAGGATCATGGTCACTAACAATAACCTATGGTGTAACATGTAGCTTTTGGATATTCTCCAAAAATGATTTTCCCATTGCACTTGTTGTAAAAGGATGTGATAATGCAATGAAATGTGCATATTTAGTGAAGTGATCAATTGCTACCATGATGAAATTATGACCTTTAGATTTGGGAAGCCCCATGATGAAGTCCATGGATACCTCTTCCCAACACTAGCTAGGAATAGATAAGGGTTGGAAAAGACCTAGTGTCTTAATTGTCTCCCCTTTATTCCTTTGACAAACTAAAAATTTAGCCACAAATTTTTGCACATCACCTTTTAGCCCTTTCCAAAAAAAATCTTGCTTGACTCGATGATATGTCTTCAAAAATCCTAAATGACCACCAACTGGAGACTCTTGCAACTCTTTGAGAATCTTGTGTTTAGGAGTGGAATTCTTGTAGAGATACAAACACCCTTTATACCAAAGAGTATCTCCCTTCCAAAAAAACTTATTTGAACTACTCTAATCACTTTTTAAATGTTCAATGAGATTACTTGTCGTGCCATCATTTTGCCACTCTGCTTTGGCTTCTTGTACCCAATTTTCTTGTAATATTGAAAGGGCACACAATAAGGCTTCACCTTTCTCATCCTTCCTTGAAAGTGCATCTGCTATAATATTTTCTTTCACTTTCTTATATACAATCTCAAAGTTATATCCTAACATCTTAGTGACCCATTTTTGTCACTCTTCAGAAGACATTCTTTGTTCCAAAAAATATTTTAGCTATCATGATTTTTCTTAACCTTCAAGTGTCTACCCAATAGATAAGGCCTCCATTATTTAACTGCATGAAGGATTGCTAGCATTTCCTTCTCATAAATAGGTTTTAGCTAATTCTTACCCTTTAATTGATGACTCTCAAAAGAAATTGGTTGACCTTCTTGCATGAGCACTGCTCGTATCCCATTTCCAGAAGCATCACATTCCACAATGAATTCCTTGGTGAAGTCAAGAGTGGAATGCACTGGAGTTGTACATATACCCTCCTTCAATCTCTCAAATGTTGTATTAGTAGACTCGTTCCAATGAAAAAAATCCTTCTTCAATAGAGCGTTGAGAGGTGTTGCTATAAAACCATAATTCTTCACAAATCTTGTATAGTACCTTATCAATCCCAAGAAACCCCTCAGTTTCTTAATGGTTTTTGGAATAGGCCATTCCATGATAGCCTTAATCTTTTTAGCATCCACCTTTACTCCTTCATGTGAAACTATGTGTCCAAAATACTCCACCTACTTAAGACCAAAAGCACACTTGGATGGCTTAGCATAGAGTTTATAATCTTCAAGTATTTGTAATGCTTGATCCAAATGTTGCAAATTTTCTTCCCAAATCCTGCTATAAATCAATATATCATCAAAGAATACTAACACAAACTTTCTCAAGAACTTCTTAAAAATGGAATTCATCAAACTTTGGAGTGTAGATGGTGCATTGGTAAGACCACATGTCATCACCAAAAATTCATAATGACCCTCATGAGTCTGAAATGATATCTTACAAATATCTTCCTCAATTTGAATTTGGTGATAACCAGATCTAAGATCTAACTTTGTAAAATACATAATAGAAGAATATGATATGAACTATTCTATAAATAACTGATAATAACTAAGAATAATAAGCCACTTCAAGGGGGGAAACCTCCAAATATCTCTAATGAGAACACACTTCACAACTTGATGATGAAATAAGACTCACAACCTCCTATATATACCAATTTATGCCTAGGATATCACCAAGGCTGACTTAGACACACCTATATAAGGCTTAGGCCGATGTGAAAAACTAAATAACAATATACTAATGATAATATGACTTAATAAAGAGTTTAGATAGCCACAAGCCAACTATTCATAACCTGATGTACACTAATATTAAGGGCATAGAAAAATCCAATCTAGGGAATGTAGGTTGTCTTTTAGGGATCATTACTACATGATGTATATAAGAAACACTAATAAATTTAAATGCATTTGACGGTATGAATGTGAGACTAAAAAGGAAGGTAACTACGCTAGAGGATACTATGAATAATGCTTCTAAGGATAACTAAGATGGAAGAGTTAGTATAAAATACTCTACACCATGCAATATTTGACTAAAAATTATAGCCACCAAAGATCTGTTAGTGTATAGGGTTAAGTTTAACTTAGGTTAATTATCTTGGGTGGTTTTTTCTCATCTCAGGTAGTTTCTCACATGTTTTATTTTTTATGCCTTTAAAAGGCCTGTATAGTATGTAATTTAATGTAATGATGATAAATGTATCCCTCTACATTTTCTCATTTGTTTGGGTCCTCCTTGTCAAATTCAGCTTAATGTTTCCTTTATTTAGTGTTGTAATGTGTTTAACGCATTCACATTAGGTCTTGGGCCCTTGTAAACCAAGATAACCTAGTTGTGCCTTATTTATGGTGTTGTAAAGTGTTGTACCACACTTTCATACTAATCTTGGGTTTTATTAATTAATGGGGCTTCTTTATTCCTTAATTGGCCTCATTTTGCATCCACAAGCCTTAATTAATGCATCTTTCCAAGGATAATCCTGACATAAATGAACATTCAATCATAATTTAGGTGTTTTTAGATTGTATGGCCTAGATTTAGTGATCTAGGACTCATACGCCACCTTGTGTGTATGGTTCCCACCTGAGTTTCTAGGCCCTAATCTTGATTTCACATGAATCTAAGCTTTTCTTGAAAAATGTGTTCCATAGCCTAGCCTAATGGGACTCATACTCCACTTCTAGCATACGAGTCCCATGTGGCTTAAAATTAACTTAAATTCAAATTCTTGGAAAGATTTTATCTTCTTAGATCTAATGTTAGCTTGTAGTGTTGTAGTTTTGAGGAATTTGGCATAAATAAGTATAAATACAAGGCTATTTCACTTAGTTTCTCCTAGCAAGCTTACAAGTCACCTCGCAATTTGAGTATTCATACAATATAGAAAATTTGAGTTCACAAGAGAATTCAAGTGTTTACAAGAGCATTAAAGAGTCTTCAAGAGTTGATTATCAAGTGCTTTCGACCATTATTTAAGCATCAAACATCACATCAACGTCATCATGCATTATGTTTGTGTCTGAGCTAACACTTGCGATGTAGTTTTTTATGATTCAATCTATCATTCAATTCAAGATCCACATCCATTGGAGTCATTTCATGCATATTTTCATCATTTTATTTCTAGGGTTTGGTGAGTTACAACATTACATTTTTTTCATTCATCATTCCTCCTTTCAATTTTCATTCTATTTCAAGGTTTGATTACCAAAATGAGGTTTGACCAACGAAAACCCTTTTCCACTAAAAAAAAAACATTTTTCCATCTCTTTAGTGTGTGATTTGTAGATCTAGGTTGAAGATATATTGAAGAGAAATTGGAAAGTTGTATAGTGTGCAAATTCATCAAAGTTGTCACCTTGTTTACAAGACCATTGGAGGACATTTACAAAGTGAAATTCAATATTTTAGATCTAGAAACTAGATTGAGAAGATAGAGCATAGGTTGAAGAACTTATTCAGACATCGACTTTTCGAAAAGGCCAAACTATACTGATACACCACTTATGACATATGAGTCCTAGTATAGTGAATTTTCTATTTTTCAAAAGTTCTAGACTTTACCAAATTTTAGTTCCTGCCCAAAAATCCTAATCTAGGACTAAATCGCCTAGACTAGTGTATGAGTCCCAGTAGACATTAAATCTGGAATTTTTAGCATTTCAAGTCTCCATTCAAGCTAATACAGATTTCCAAGTGCACCTCTATACCTTTCCAACTTTCTATTCTATTTTGCATTCATTTCTAGGTCATTTTTTGTAGCCTTGCATATCATTAAGTTTCATAATTAGGTCTTGCATGCTAGTTGTATTTCCAATCCCTAGCTTGGTGGTGAACCTTTATTTAGTCATTAATCATCCCTAGGACACCCTTTAGAAGATCCCTCTCCTTCATTCCAACCTTGGAGTGAGATCTCTATGATTTCCTTGAATGTAATAATAGTGAAATAGGACATCCCCCAATTGTACTTCATCTCCTAAAAGGTGGAGCACCCTATTTCCACCATTACATTTAATATCTAAATTTATTTACTCATTGGTGAAATAACGTGGTGCTTCTCTCGTATTTATGAAGGTTTTTATTGTAGATGGTGATCCTAGGCTCAGTGGTTTCCACCAACATGGTATCAAAGCTGCCCATTCTTCCCTCCTTCACTTGGGAGTTTTGATCAGAATTTTTTTAGATCTGAATTGATATTTGATTTTTTTCCAAACTAATATTATATGCAAGATGAGCGATTATAAGAGAGCTTGATCTTGTTGTTTATAGGCTTCAATTGTAGACCCATGATTTCTCTTGTTGTTGGTGTTTATTGGTACAAGAAACTTGTGTTTGAATTTGACATAGCCCACAATTAGGGTGGCGTGAAAATTTAGGCCACACCCTTTGAGGAATTTCAACTACAATCCCATGATTTCTTCATGGTGTGATTGAAAGCAGCAACAAGATCTCATTTTAGATGGGTTCTTCACTAGAGATCAGTAAACTGAATTTACGTTGAATTTCAACACCAATTGTAACATTATTGTTGTGTATTTTGAGGTAGTATTTGGGTATGTGCAGGATCATCATGGAAAAAACAGGCCCTTAAGTGGCAAAAAAATCAGAAAAATCAAAGTTAGGAAACTTGACGTAAAAATTTGAATAAGTTATCTATATTTTTTCAAAAATATGTAGCAATAGAATATGTAGAAAATTGAATGTAGTTTCTAAAGTGTTAGGTTTATTTAAAAAGAAAAAAGAATTTTTTTGGTGACAAATTGAAATATTAATGCAGTAGTATTTAAATTTTAGGGAAAAAATAAGAAGTAGGTTTCTGTCGACCACCCTAACCACAATAAAATGATAATAATTTTTTATAAGATTTTAGATATAAGTAGAGGACTCATGTCCCAATGTGATGCATATTTTTTTGTAATTTGTTTCCAAGTAAATAATTAATTATGATTTTTTTATTACAAATTTTAAAAAATATGAAAAATCGTATGTCTGACCACCTTAACTTGGTCAAAACTTCATAAAATTCAATTTTATTTATTTTTAATCCTATAGTATGAGAAGCATAGAATGTGACACATGTTTCAAATTCAAAAAATGTGATACTGTTTCAAAGCTATAGATGTTTTTCAATCAGCCTATCAATCAGGACTTTAGTCATAATTTAAATAGAAAATGAGTAATAATTATTTATTAAATTCAAAGTAAAGCATAATTTATATTGGTGGAAAGCTGAGAATATCATTTCAAAACCCTTTTTGTTTCATCAATTTTGGGTAGAAAAAAGTCATTAGCCACATGGGCCATCATATCAATTACATATTGCCACTTTTTGGCCCATCATGATCCTGCACATACCCATGTCAATTTAGAGGTCTATGTACCATTTTCTACAAGCCACAAATAATTTTTCCATAAATTAGTGGCAGAGGGCATGATTTTAACTACTTGGAGAGGCACAAATTATCTCTTGTTGTGTTGGTTTGTGAAAGCATTTTGGAGAAGCCAATTTTTTGAAACTTGGCTTGAAGACATCACCTAATATATATTTTGGTTTCAATACTTTAGCATTCTAAAGTTTTGCATAAATATTTCATTTTAGTGTTTCAAAACATTTGAAGGTGGGCCCAAATTACAGATTCAAAGCAGTTCATAGGGAATTTAGTCCTATATTGGTGGTGCTATGTGTTTTTTGGCTATTGAAATAGCTTGTTCCATCCCATATCAATTGTGAGCAAGCCTCACATGATAGTGGAAAATGTCTCTCTTGAGGTTTGTGCTTGGAAACTATGTGGATTCTTGTGCCCCAAAGATCATGGTACTTGAATGGTATGGTGTTTGCACCAAATCAGGTTTTTTAATCTTATATTTCTTGTTTGGAGGTTTTTATAACTATCTTTAAAATTTTGAATAATTGTTAGTTATAATGGTTTCTTTGGAGAAAGGGAACTTTAGGAAATGGAGTGATTTTATTCTCACTCATCTTAGTGAGTGGAATCTATTCTCGTATTTATATAATGAAGTTCCTATTCTAGGTGTGCATGTAGTGGGTATATTAAGAAAGGATATAGGGATAGAGTCTTTAGAGTTGTTTTTTACCATATAAATGGTGATGAACTTTTGGATTCACTTGTTCATTTTAAGTGCCCTTATGATATTTGGAATTACATTCAAGAATCATATGGAGATCATGATATTCCACCATCTCTTAATGATCCTCTTTCCAATACCAATGTGCCTCTTTATTCTTCAAAGGAGATAAACCATGCTCGTGATCCTTTGGAGATTTTTGAGACTTTAGATGAGGTTGAAATTTCTTTATAGGTTCTTGATTCTTTGTCAAAGATAGTTGATCAACCTTCATTAAGTACTTCCATCATTCCTGGGCAACAATATTATCATTGTCTTCTTGTTTGGGATTCCTATTTGTCGAACATTGGTGTTGTTGATGTTTTCTGCACAACTCATACAAGATACGAGTATCCTATCTCTCTTGAAAGGTAAATCTCTATTAGTAAGCCTCGAGAGATAACCCCAAGGTCTCTAATGCCAGGTCTTGACAATGCATAAACAACTCAGTGATAAATGTGAAAATGCTAGTAATCACAATGGGACCTTACTACAAGCAAAGACTGAATCTTCAATTTATTAGATCTAGCAATATGATGATACTTCGATCCTAAATCTAACTCAATTGAGAAAAGAAATAACAAAATATTATGGTTTCTAAGAGATTCCTAAATTAAATCTATTCCTAAGATTAACAGTGCAAATGATCAAATACTTGAAATGAACCAATCCCTCACAAACCAATTCTTGCTTAACCTAAATTAACCTGCAATATCACAACAGTGCAATCTTCTAAGGAAGTAAAGATTTTCAGATCATTAACATTCATCCAAGACAACCCAAAAGAAATTGAAATGAAATGAACAAACCTTCACAATTGAATTAAGCACAATAGATATATAGTCCAAGCTAAATTTATAAAGCAACTAACAATCAGCTAGCTACAAAAATTATGGACCAGGGATCATTGCAACACTTAAAATATCAAACCATAAACATCATTGAATCAAATCTAATCATAAATATCAAAATATCAATCTTCCTCAAAGAAATTATAAAGATAGAATAACAAGAACCATGCAAGATAAGAAGAACACAAGTATGGCACCAAATTACAATGTCATCATTTGCATAAAATTATCCATTGAAGCAACAATTCTAGTTTTTTGTTACAATATTTTCTTGAGAACAACTAATTTCTAACTCTTGCTCTACTCAATTCGCTCTAGCCTTATCTATCTTTTTTTCAATGTCTATCTATATGTTAAAAATGAGGTGAAATGCCATATTAATAGTGACCTCTAAAAACATGTCAGCCAAGAGAAATTCAAAATAAATAAAAAATTCCATTAAATGATTGAACTTAATCCAGGTCAACCCTGGATCTACAATGTAGCTTAGACCAATGCATGCAAAATAATAAGGAAGCAAAAAATTTGATGTAGCCCAACATTAACTGCCTTCCCCTTTTTCCTTATTTCGATCAACTATTTCATGCACCTTCAAAAGTACTTTGTCAAAGTCAGTTGTGGGTGGCAAAGGGAAAATCTTCAATCAAATTTCAATTGATTTAATATTTTCCCTAGATTGCACCACCGATTTATCCCACTCAACCTTATATGTTTGATATTTATCAATAACAACAATATAGGTGGTTGCATCATCTAATTGATGTTTAGTAACTACATCTTCACTGGCTAGGGAATATACATCTTTCCACCATTTTCTCAACTACTCTTAGCACAAATTCTTAAGTGCAATCTTCCTTCTCCCTATCATTATCTCAAAGAAAGAAATGCATCCATTATAAACACTAGTTAGGGTATCTTCAATTTTCCTCCTCTGCTTATAGATCTCTTTTAGAACCTTTTGCATAATTTTCAAAGCTTCAAACCATTCCCAAAGTTCAAAAGCTCTGGAGAAATGGAAAATTCCATCACTTACAAGCTTATCCCTAGTATATTCCATGATGGTTTTAGTTTTCTGCAATAAGAGTTTTGTATCTTCTTTATCCTGAGCTAATACCTCTTTTAACCATTTTATCATCCTCCTAGCATCTCCTCTAGTTAAGCGAATATCCTTGATAGCATCATTTCATTTAGTTTGCACCTCTTGTAGCCAATGTGTTGTAGAAAGAGTGGTAGCTTTCATTCTTTCCAGCTCAGTGATAGTTTCTTGGGGTAGGAGACTTGCAGCAGAAAATGAGGAGCCAATGGACTGCAAGGGTTTCATCAGATCCTCTAAACATTTCTTGAGTCATTCAATCTCCTTCTTTAGCACCTATTTAGTTTGGACTTGTCTTCTTAATCTCCCCAAGATGAATTCACTAGAACCCTCATACTCCTCAATATACTGCTCAATAGAAGTGGGCCCTAAATTTATAGTCTACAGATTATAATCACTCCTAGTAACCTCATCTATGTTCTTATCAGGAGCAAGAGTTGCAATGTGAACCACTCTATTGCTTGCTTCATCTCTTTCAATCCTATAGATAACCATGGCCTACTTATTTCCTTTATCTTTTCCTACCTTCACCAGTAGCTCATCCCAATTGGGTGGGGTATCCTCCACAACAACTTGCTTCATTTTTATTTATTTATCCAACCAATCTAGAATACTGGACTCTATCTGTACTTCACTTTGTCCCACCTCTTCTTGTTGCTCCTTGGGCACATCCTTATTCAAATCTTGTCTCTCAGGATTCCCATTGGCCTTTTCCTCATTTTCCTTAGTATGCTCCTCTCTGTGTACAGGTGATGGAACCTTATCTAATACTTCTTCCCTTGGAGGAGATTTAACTTCTCTAGTTTTGAATGGTGAATCCTCATATGCAACTAGGGGAGATTGTATTACCCTTTCTATTTCTACCTCTACCCTATAAATCTCACTAATGAAATTGTTCTCCTTCTATATCTTGATGATCCTCAACTTTCTTAGATTCACCTGGTTCATTTTGACCTTCATGGAAAGAAGGGACATCATCATGTTGTTTTTCCTGAGAAGTAACTGGAGGAGGATATTTTTTTGGTGCACTATCCTTAGGAGAAGGAGTCCTTGATTTCCTTTTATATACCTGTGTCTTTTCTCCTAAGCTTTCCACATTCACCATAGGTGGGCTAACCACTTCTCCATCATTGGAGCCTACCTTCTGTGATAGTCTTACAATTCTTCTTATTTTAGGCACAGGATCACTAACCTCAAGATCTTGCTTTTTAGCTTCCTCCACTCTAGGCCTCTTAGCCTTTTAAGTATGCCCCCTTTTCTTAGAATTTGGCCTTCTTTGTTTTACTATTTCTTTAGCTTTCTCCATCTGAACATCTTTAATCTTGATTTTGAAAAGGGGAGCTCACTTTGGCTTTACCTTTAGGATCTTGCTCAACTGACCCCTCAGAAGTAGAATGAGGGTCCAAATCAGCCATCAGATCAAAGGTACACTACACATCTTCATTTTCCAATTCCCATATTTTATGCTTTAGCCATAGCTTTGTGTACTTAATGAATGGATCCATTAGCTGACCTAATTCTACTTTTTCCTCTTCCAACCAATATATGTTTCCAATTGGTCTATCCTTTACTGCCTCATAAGCATGGCCTTGAATCAAGTCCCCATCATCCTCAATTTGATCTAGAACTGCCTTCACATTATATAGCCAGACTGATTCAACTGGAAGTTGGGAAAACTTCATTTTCCTTACCTCATATTCATCACTATAATTGGTCTAGTAGTATTCTAAATCATCCTTGTGGCTATATTTTCTACTGGGCTTCTTTTGTGCTTCACCAGTCATGTCAAATCTAGACCTCTTGGAATGGAAGGATAGACCAAGAGAACTCATCTCCTCTTCTAAAGACTTACCATAATTAATGGAAGGGCATGCCTATCTAGTACCTATCCTTAAAGGGAAGTCTCCACCAAAACCTAGTCTTATGTTTGTCTCTTTTCACAATAGCATCAAAATCACATATTTGTCTAGTGACCTCTAGAAGTAGAATATGATCAGTGGGATACCTTGGAAGTTGATATGGAACCCTTTGAGACCTGTCAATACTGATATACGAAAAGGTGGGAAACTGTATGAACGAAGCCCCATAATTCTTGATTAGCTCCTTAGCTTGATCTAAAATTCAAATATGTTCTTTACCCTGAAGTAGTCTGGTGATATGCATGGTGAATGCATCATTCACCCTCCTGTAGGTCAAGTTCCCTATCTATGCAATTGAGGATAAACTTCATAAATTACATCCTACCCAAAGAATCCCCTTGTCCTCAATCCCTTGTATGGATGAAATATTGCAAGTGCATAAACTAGGTAGGAAGTCATGGTGAAGGTCTTAGTTTGCATCACATTGCACAATTGTTCATGGACCACAACACTAATTACAACAACCCAATGATAATTGATCTTCTCTTGTTCTATCCTTTCAATAACATGGCACATCCAACTCTCGAACACACCGACACTCTTTAATCCAACCACCTTGCTAAGAAGAGTGATGGCATCATAATACTCCTTTTTGAACTTTGCTCTGAATAGCTACGTGGGTAGTCTTGAATAATGAAAATTAGGCTTCTCCAACCAAGAATTGATAAGCTATTATGATTTGATAGTCTCCTCCTCATTGTACCTCTTAGCTACTTCCATGTTGAATTCCACTACATGAGACCAATTTGGCATGTCAAAAGTTTTGGCTATAGAGACAAGGTTCAAATTTGCCACAATCCTCCCTTGGGGACCAATTATTCTCTAGGTATCCATGTCATAATCTTTGAGAAATTCAAGGAATAGCTCATAACACTACACTATAGATGGAAAACCTGCTACATGTGCCAATCTTGATTCCATCATTCTTTTAGCAACTAAAGGAAGATCCTACACCACCATTCTTGCCTTGAACTGCTCATAGTCCCACAACCCAACATTCGTGTCAGTTACTTCTGACTAGATAGAAGTGATTTTTCTTTGTGGAATCTTACTCCAGATGTCCATCTTAATTCTTTTTGCTTCAGATACCGAAGACCCCTCCATGCCACTCTTAACCTTTCTAGCTACTACCTTACTAGATTCAGCGTACATTTGACAAAGAAACCATAGTAAAAACCACATGAAACCAAGGTTAATCAATTAAAATAATCATTAAAGTGAATCCTAGATGAGAAAGGTGCAATTAAATCTCATGTAAAATGATCATATCAAAATTTGGGTTTCAACTCCACCCGTGGAATCCAAGCAAGGGAGGAATTTTGGAAAATTCCTAGCCAGATGGATTCCAGTGGAATAAACATGAAAACACCTACTTGTAACTTAATCCGATCATTAGCAATCAAGAAAAAACATATGATACCTTAAAATAGCTCAAATTAACATATGATACCTGAATATTGGCACTCCCTCATGATTTCACTCAAATTGATCGAATGATCACAAATTTGAAGGGATCGGATGCACAACAAGTCTGGTTTGAACCTCCTATTGATTTTCACTAAACTCAACACTCCTCCTAATGGAAAATCTAAAAGAGATAGTGATGCCCTGAGCATAAAACCCTACAGATCTGTCATTGATGCATAGGCAAGCTCAAGATTAAATCACTTTAATTATTGGGTTCTCAAAAAGATCATTTATGGTCCACAATCAAGTTATCTCATGATGAAAATAAATGAATGAGCTCAAGAAATTACTTGCGAGAGCATAAATCAGACAGTATCATGCAACCCTACCATTAGACGCTCAAAGACACAAAAATTTAAACCCTAAACATATGTAGAATGTCAATGACCCTTCACATTCATCAATCAAAAGAGAGATAATGTGTACATACCATTTGATGAAAGGGAAAATGGTCTTAGAAATAACAAATGTCAGCTTATTGGCACTCAACAAAGAACATCAATGAAAATGCCAAGCAAATCACCACCAAATTGCATAATTTGCAAACCCAGCGCCCCAAATGAAGTCTAACACTCAAAGAATACACTCCTCAGCTCAATGGAACACAAATGATAAAGTATAATGTCACAAGAATCCCCAAATATTTGCTAAATACATCCTTGAAAGCTCGTACGAAGAGCATTAATGCCACTAACAAGACATGCAAGAAAATCTAGAAACCCGAGGGTAGAACGAAATTCAAAAAAATCTAGTCAAGGAAGAACTCTACAAAGACCAGAAATTCTCAAACCATAGTGCTTTGCCAGAGTTTGAGTGGGATCCAGGAAAATCCAGATAGAGCAGAAAATCTTGAGTTGAGGTGAAAACCCGAACTTAGCTCAAAACTTAAAGTTTTCAAAGCACAACTTAGGGAAATCACCTAGGAAAGCAAGATAAAAATTTAAGCACATGCTAGGGCAAAGAAAATCATCAAAATCAAAGGGCCAAAACACCAAAAAAACAAAGAAAAAGAGGGTCCCTACTTTTAGCGGGGCGTGTGTGCAAAATTGCACAACAAATGTTGACTCCTTCTGGGGAAATGATCCAAAAAGTTTTGATGATGAACATGAATCATGAACTCAAAATCTCTATTTTTGATCTCACTATTAGACAAACAAATCAAAATGCAAAGATTAAAGAATCAGAACCAAAGGTAGACTAAACCTTCCATAGACTAAAAATTCAAAAGTGTGCACATGAGTTCATTTCCCTCCTTGAGCTACTGCAGAAAGCAAGTTCAGTCAAGACATGCTACGTAAAGATTCTAACTTTAAAAGCAACCTAGATAGAGCCTCATTGCTAGTCAGGCATCTATAGCCCTGATGAGGTTATCATTGTGACTCTCCCGAACATAGTTCTACTACTAGTCAAGCATCCATAGACTTGGTAGAGATATTCAGATACCCATGATAAGTTGAATTCCTTTTTTTAAGTTTCAATATTTTCTTTTTCTTTTTCTTTTGATATTTAGTTTCTTTTCCCCTTTTTTTGATTAGAAGACTCAACCAACCCATTACCCTATGGATAGTAATTAGATGTAAAATTTATAATAATCCAATGATCAAAGGCCCAATAAGAAAATTTCAATGATGCAAATGTAGGATCATTATCACAAATAAAAGATAAAGGACATCCAAGGCGACTCATAATACTTGATTTAATGAATTCAATTACCACTTCAAAAGTACATTATTTGCATGCAAGAGCTTCAATACATAATGTAAAGTAATTAGTAATGGTGAGAATATACCTATGACTTGTAGAGGAAGGTGGATTGATGGGACCAATGAAGTCCATCCCCCACTATGCAAAAGGTTTTACCTTTAAGACCGGTTGAAGTGGAAGAGTTGCATACTTCTCCCTGGTTGCTACAGTCTGACATACATGGCAGGTTCTAACATGGTTGTGTGTATCCTTGAACAATGTGGTCCAATAATAACTAGCCCTTAGAATCTGGTTCATGGTGGAATGTGTAGATCCATGGTCAGTACCATATCTATCGTGAAATTCAGCCATGACCCTTTCAGCCTCCAATTGTCCAAAACACCTCAAGTATATGCCTTCATGATTCCTTTTATATAATACAACTCCCTTCAACATAAAACTATCACTCTTCAAGCATAGATCCCTCCTTTGTACTACATTAAGATGTTCTAGACACCTCTAATTCAATAAATAGTGAATGATATCATCATACCAGCCTCCTGGAAAAACATCTTCAATATTGTAATGCTGGACTGTAAGATCAGGGCCCATTTTTGCCATTGTTCTTGTAAGCCCTTGTCCTCTTACCAACTTCATAGGTTGAACATTAATGTCATATTCCTATAGCATAGTTACCCACTTAGCTATGTACTCTCCTAGCTCATTTTGCATCAACAATAGTTTGACTACAAGATCAAAAACTATTGCAAACACCTTGTTTTTGCGAAAATAATGTCTAAACTTCTTAACCACTCTGACCATGGCATAGGCCTATTTCTCCACAATTGGATACCTCAACTTTGCACCTTTTAGTGGAGCACTCATAAATGCTATAAGGTGTTCATTCCCTTAGTTATACTTTTGAGTCAACATGCGAGTACAAGAATGATCATAAGCAAACAAATATATATATATAATGGCTTAGCATAATTTGGACTCACCAAAACTAGAGATTTAGCAATAGCCATTTTTTATCTTTGCAAATGCTTCCTTTTCTTTTGTATTCCATTCAACTTTTTCCTCTTGCTTCAATATTGCATTCAGTGGCTTGACTATCTCTACAAATCCAATGATGAACTTTCTTACAAAGTTGATTTTTCCAAAGAATGATTTCATCTCCTTCTTGCTAGCAGGTGGCTGGATCTTGAGTATAGCTTCCACTCATTTTGGATCAATGGAAATTCCTTTCTAAGAGATAGCATGCCCCAACATCTTTCCTTCTATGAATCCAAAGATGCATTTCTTTGGATTGAGAGATATACCAAATTCCCTACACTTTTGAAACACTTTGCACAAATCTATGATATGATCACCTCTCTTCTTAGAAAAAATTTCAGATCATCCATATAAATAACTATGCATTATCCAATGATGTCCTTAAAGGAAATTTCCATGGGTCTCTAGAAGGTGGCTCAAACATTGATCAAACCAAAGGGCATCCTTCTTTAGGAAACAATGCCCCACTTGGTGGTGAAAGTTGTCTTATGTCTATCTTCATATTGTACCATAAATTGATTGTATCCTGAGTAGCCATCCAAGAAATACATCATCTAAGATCCATTGACAATTTGAAGTACTTCATCTAGTGAAGGTAGTAGATAATTATCCTTTTCTGACACTCTATTAAGGTTCCTAAAATATATAGAGAGTCTAATTTCACCATTCTTTTTCCTTACAAGAACCAAATTTGCAACCCAGGTTGAATGTCGAACTCGAAATATGATTCTGGCAGATAGCAACTTTTGCACTTTCTTTTGAATTACTGGTTCAAGTAGAGCATTGATGGGCCTTTGTCTTTGTCTGAAAGGTTTCACCCCTGGCTTCAGAGGGATAGTGTGAGTTATAATTGATGTGTCATAAGTTTTCAAATCCTCATAACTCCATGCTATCACATCCTAATATTTATGTAATGAGTCAATTATTCCTTTCCTTTCTTCTGGAGTACATACTTTTCCAATGAAGACTTTCCTGATATCATCATGAGTTCCCATATTATATGTTTCACACTGTCCACTATTAGAATCCTTCTTGTCATCTTTCTCTTGATCCCTGACCTTATCCAAATAAAAAATCCTCTCTAACTACACCATTCCCCTGGGAATAGTATTAGTCTTCAAATTAATTACTCCTTCTAGATCCATCTCTGCTTCGTGAGGTTCAATTTCATCAATAATCTGAGAAGCAAGACATCTGTATTGGTGATAAAATCTAAAATATGCTTATCATCCTAAAATACCTAGAAGTTTGTGACATGGTCAGGCACTGAAGGAACTGGAGTCAATTCCACAATAAATTTCTTCAATCCAGAAAGAGATAAAGGTTGCAACGTACTAGCTGCCTGAGCAAGGGAATCTATTGTTTGATTCTTATTGTGTGGTATCAACTGAATGTTGAAGGCATCAAATCCTTCAATAAGGTCCCATACTCTATGTCTATAATTGGTCATTCTTTTGTCATGAAAAGAGTATTGTCTCCTAACTTGCTTAATCACTAACTCAGAATCCCCAAAAACTTGCAAAATCTTAACCTTTTTCTTCAATTCCATTAATAACCCATGAACTAAAGCCTCATACATTGATTCATTATTAGTGCAATGAAATTGAAGTCTATGAGAAACAAAGAAATTTTTACCTCTTGGATTGATTAGCTCAAATCCTGCTCCAACTCCTTGTTTTGACTTGGATCCATGAAACCTTAAAGTCCAATAACTAGCAACTGCAGACTTCCTTGTCATATCCCTTACCATATTTTTGCTAGAAGGTTCCTTAGAAAGCATGAACTTCTTCCCTTTAGGGTCATCTTGAATACTCTGGATATTGATTTTGACTGTTGGAATGGGATTGATACATTTCTACACTTGCTCCACTATAGTATGGCATACGCAACAATCTAGTTCAGAATGGGAAGCATTATGGACTTTGCACCAATTTGGTAAGAGAAACTCCCCAAAATTCATTTCCCAACCCAACTGAATCTGGTCCTCAATGCACTTCTGAATGAAGTCTTGGAAATTGTCTAGTAAATTCGGCTGATTATCTTCAGGATCATCATCATTTTCAATTGGTTCTACTAGAGCTTCATTTTTACTAAATTTTGTTGTGAAATCAACAAGAATTGTATGCAACATAAGGACTTCTTCAACATATGATTCATCAAAGAGGCTACAAGCACATAATTACCCATACTTCTGATATAAAAATTTCATTGGAAGTATTCTGATATTATGTGATCATGTACTTCATTCTAGGTTCTCTTTCAATTATAATATGATTTGGCACTCCCTTCCAGGGAAGCCGCATGTGAGAGTGATCAGTTGATACATATCCACTCAAGGCCTTGGTAAAATCTCTTTCTAGAATCAAGCCATAAGAATTAGGTATATCTGCCACTTATGTATTGAAAACTTCTTGAATTCTAGGGTTAGAAGCAACCTGCATATGAATCATATTTAATTCCCCTACAATATTTACTTCAGTTCTATATAGTTGAGTAACCTTCTTTTGAGAATCAGTAGGAGTAATACCCAAAGCTCTATAGACACAAACTGACATTACATTGGTAGAAGCACCTGAATCCAACAAGAAATTGTACAAGTTCTTACCAAATATGCAAACAAAGATTAGGAATGGAGGGGAGTCTATTTTCCCTTGAAAAAAAGTTACGAGAGTATCCACTAGAGCAACTTGAGTCCTATCCTTCTCTTTTCCTTTATCTCCAGGAGGCATGTTAACTTGATTATGAGTCTATTTTTTCCTTCCTACCGATTGAGGTCTGGATGCCTTGTTGACGCTTTCACTAACTAATCTATCTTGTGATATGGGATTTTCATTGTAAGCTCCTAGAACTGCATTCCTAATAGTTGGAACTCTCAATAATTCGAATGCAGAGAGACTTACCTTTAGTTTCTTGAGTTATTTTGCAACATACATGGCCAATTTTTCTTCACTCAGATCAACAAGGGCCTCTTTTGGGCATTCCACCACCTTATCTTTGCTTGCTTCAACACTCCTTCCCCTTTGGGATGTCCATCTATGTTTGTCCTTCCTTTGATAGATACTTCTTAGACACATGAGGATACGATGGATTATTGTTAGCATTGGGATCTGGAGGTGTGGTAAAGTTGTTTAGAGGGATGGAAGTAGTGAAGGGACCTCCAACATGTGAACATCTATGTGGAAAATCCCTCAAATCATACTTCTTCGCAGGCCTTTGGAATGTCTGCACTTCTTCAACATAAGCTTCTTCTTCATCCAAGGGGCCATTGTCATTCACTGGATTATCATCAAACAACTGTGTAATCTCATCTCCATTGCACACCTAATCTACCTTTTCCTTTAGTTGGTTTGATTCCTCTTTAGGCACATTTTCCTTACTTTGTGGAAAAGGAGCATGATTGAGCACCAAGATTGATGAATCATAGGGAGTAGATGGCACCACAACCTGACCATTTGAATTGTTCTCCACTTCATACTAGAAGACTGAGGCTGTTGTATGGAACTCTTGACAATCTAATTCAGAATTTTGACTTGTCTTATGGAGCCTACACCATCCTGATAGAGTAGCCTCTACCAAATACACACCACGAGGAGGGTTCTCCTGATTAACTGGTTGATTTATTGATTGATTTACTGGTTGATCCAATGGGGTGGGGACTCATCCATTGTTAGGCCTTGTATTCCAAGTCTTGTTTTGTATGGGTGGTTGTCTCCTATCAAACCCTTGTCCACCAGCTTGACCTCTATCACAATTTTTGCTTGAGGATTGTCCTTTATAGTAATTTTGTCCCCTATCATTATATCCCCTATCATTATTATATCGTCTTTCATTGTTGTATAATCTTTTGTTGTTATATCTTCTATCAAAGTTCTATCCTTGTTGAGTCTCCCAATTTTCTCTACTATAATTGGACTGCATACCTCTTTGAGCGGCTTGAAGCTAATTGTTCTTGTTTCTCAAATAAGTCACCTCCATATTCATTTTCTTCTCCCATTTAGTTAGCTCATCCTGTCTCTCCTTATCAAGATTCCTATATGGAGGTTGATTAGCATTATTATGAGGATATCCTACTACAATATTATTATTCAATGACTAGTTCAAAACTTCAGAGTTCTGTAGATATGGAGGATAGCTAGCATGAGACTATGGATGTAGAGGCTGATTTGCATTTTGATGGGGATAACTGATTGTAGGTGGAACTTGAACCACTGGAGGCCCTGGGTGGGGAACCATAGGCAACTGAGGAACCAAATTCATGATAGGAGTATGATTGGTGAGAGCCTGATTAAGAGCTCGGACCTGTCCAGGGTGAGCAGTGGGTCCTAATGATGGTAAAGGTCCAAAAAAATGTTGTATTAAGGTAGTGCTAACCTTTACAGCCTCTGCATATGCATCAAGCAAAGTGGTTGGAGGGTTGTTTCTCCATTTCATGAAGGTGGCTATCAGGCTATTAAGACCTTCATAATAGACCTCTAAAGTAGTGGTTTGATCAACAACATAAGAAGCTTGCAGTTTGGTATAGGCACGATGAAACCTGTTGTTAAAGGACCCTATAGGCTCATTGAATTCTCTCTTGACATTAGTGAACTAACAATAGAGCTCACTGGGACTAATAGGAATCCTAAACTTCAACAAGAATGTAGTCTCTAGTTCATTCCAATCTCGAATAGACCCAACAGGTAAATGATTATACCAATAGAATGCATCTTCCCCTAAGGAATAAGGAAAGATCCTACATGCTACATCTTCATGATTAATTCCTCTATCCTTAAGGCAAGTATGGAAGATTCTAATGTGTTCCTCAATGGTTTTGTTGGGATCATTAATGTGGAACTTAGAATAAAAATGCTCTAGGTTCTTGGGCATGACATTGTAATTGGAAAAGGTAAATGGAGATGGGTTGTTGGCAAGGAAAGGCATTGGTGGAGGTGGGGATGGTAATGGATGATTTATGGCTAGTTAAGGTTGTTGAATGGGAATGTCCTTAGACTTGGATAAAGATGAACTTGATGAAGATGCAAGTGATGGAACTGATGGAGGTGAATGGGTGGATCATGATTCACCCCTTCTATTGGTCCTTCTTAACCTCATACAGACTAACAATTCTTGAAATTCTTCTTCTCCTAGAGTAGATTTGGTTCTTCTTTTGAATTTTTCAGGAGAGATGGCAAACATAAATCTATCCAACTTAGCTTATTCAGGCCCTCGTTCTAGTGCCAATCTATTGATGATGATTTCTATACAACAACTCAGACAAGATACAAGTATCCTATCTCTCTTGAAAGGTAAATCTCTATCAAAAAGCCTCAAGAGATAACCCCAGGGTCTCTAATGTTAGGTATTGAAAATGCATAAACAACTTAGTGATAAATGTGAAAATGTTGGTAATCACAATGCAACCTTACTACATGCAAAGATTGAATCTTCAATTTATCAGATCTAGCAATATGATGATACTTCGATCCTAAATCTAACTCAATTGATAAAAGAAATAACAAAATATTAGGGTTTCTAAGAGATTCCTAAATTAAATCTATTCCTGAGATTAATAATGCAAATGATGAAATACTTTCAATGGGCCAATCCCTCACAAACGAATTCTTGCTTAACCCAGATGAATTTGCAATTTTAGAAGAACAATGCAATCTTCTAAGGTAGTAAATATTTTCAGATCACGAAAATTCATCCAAGACAACCCAAAAGCAATTGAAATGAAATGAATAAACCTTCACAATTGAACTAAGCACAATAGATATATAGTCTAGGCTAACTTTGCAAAGCAACTAACAATCAACTAGCTGCAAAAAGTATGGACCAAGGATCACTGCAACACTTCAAATATCAAACCATAAACACCATTGAATCAAATCTAATCCTAAATATCAAAATATTAATCTTCCTCCAAGAAATTCTAAAGACAGAATAACAAGAACCATGAAAGATAAGAAGAGCGCAAGTATACCACCAAATCACAATGTCATCACTTGCATCAAATTATCTACTGAAGCAACAATTCCAATATTCTATTATAATATTTGCTTGAGAACAACTGCTTTCTAAATCTTGCTCTACTTAATTCGCTCTAGCCTTATCTATCTTTTTTTCAATGTATATCTATATGTTACAAATGAGGTAGAATGCCATATTAATAGTGATCTCTCAAAACATGTTAGCCAAGAGAAATTCAAAATAAAATAAACTTTATATTAAATGATTGAACATCCAAGTTGGCCTGGAATATCTAATGTAGCAAGGACAAATGCATGTAAAATAATAGAGAAGCACAAATTTTGATGTAGCCCAGCATTAACTGCCTTCCCCTTTGTCCTTATTTCGATCAACCATTTCATGCACCTTCAAAATTACTTTTTCAGGGTCAGCTATGGGTGGCAAAGGAAAAATCTTAGGTCTGCTTTCAATTGATGTAATATTTTCCCTAGATTACTCTAGCGATTTATCCCACTCAACCTTATATGTTTGATATTTATCAATAACAACAATATAGGTGGCCACATCATCTAATTGATGTTCAATAACTACATCTTCACTGGCTAGGGAATATACATCTTTCCACCATTTTCTCAACTACTCTAAGCTCAAATGCTTCGGTGCAATCTTCCTTCTCCTTGTCATTATCTCAAAGAAAGAAATGCATCCATTATAAACACTAATTAGGGTATCTTCAATTTTCCTCCTCTGCTTACAGATATTTTTTATAACCTTCTACCCAATTTTCAAAGCTTCAAACCATTCCCAAGGTTGGGTAGCTCTGGAGGAAGGGAGAATTCCATCACTTACAAGCTTATCCCTAGTATATTCCATGATGGTTTTAGTTTTTTTCAACAAGAGGTCTCTATCTTCTTTATCCTAAGATAATACCTCTTTTAACCATTCTATCATTCTCATAACATCTCCATTTGAGAGAATATCCTTGATAGCATCATTTCATTTAGTTCACACCCCTTGTAGCCAATTTGTTGTAGCAAGAGTAGTAGCTTTCATTCTTTCCAGCTCAATGATAGTTTCTTAGGGTAGGAGACTTGCAGTAGGAGATGAGGATCCAATGAACTGCAAGGGTTTCATCAGATCCTCTAAACATTTCTTGAGTTTTTCAATATCCTTCTTTAGCTTCTACTTAGTTTGGACTTCTTTTCTTAATCTCCCCTAAATGACTGAACTAGAACCCTCATACTCCTCAATATCTTGCTCAATAGAAGTAGGCCCTAAATTGATAGTCTGCAGGTTATAATCAATCCCAGTAACCTCATCTTTGTTCTTATCTGGAGCAAGAGTTGCATTGTGAACCACTATATTGCTTGCTTCATCTATTTCAATCTTAGAGATAACCCTGGCCTTCTTCTTTCCTTTATATTTTCCTATATTCTCTAGTAGCTCATCCTAATTGGGCAGGGTATCCTCCACAACAACCTGCTTCATTTTTATTTCTTTATCTTGCCACCTTGGAAGAGTGGACTCTAACTATACTTCACTCTTTCCCACCTCTTCTTGCTGGTCCTTGGGTACATCCTTATTCAAATCTTGTCTCTTAGGAGTCCCATCAGCCTTGTCCTCCTTTTTCTCAATATGTTCCTCTCTGTGTATAGGTGATGGAACCTTATCTGATACTTCTTCCCTTGGAGGAGATTTAACTTCTTTAGTTCTAACCAGTAAATCCTCATACACAACCAGGGGAGACTGCATTACCCTTTCTATTTCTACCTCTACCCTATAAATCTCATCCTCATGAAATTATTCTCCTTCTATATCTTGATGATCCTCAACTTTCTCATATTCACCTAGCTCATTTTGAGCTTCATGGGAAGAAGGGACATCATCATACTGTTCTTCCTGAGAAGCAAGTGGAGGAGGATCTTTGTTTGGTAAAATATCCTTAGGAGAAGGAGCCCTTGATTTCCTTGTATATACCTGTGTCTTTTCTCCCAAGCATTCCACATTCACCATAGGTGGGCTAACCTCTTCTCCATTCTTGGAGCCTGCCTTCTATGACAGTCTTACAATTCTTCTTCTTTTAGGCATAGAAGCACTAGCCTCAAGATCTTTATTTTTAGCTTCCTCCACTCAAAGCCTCTTAGCCTTTGAAGTATGCACCCTTTTATTGGAAATTGTCCTCTTTTTTTAATGTTTCTTGAGCTTTCTCCATCTGAACATCTTTAATCTTAATTTTGAAAGGGTAGCTTACTTTTCCTTTACCTTTAGGATCTTGCTCAGCTGACTCCTCAAAAGTAGGATGAGGATCCAAATCTCCCATCAGATCAAAGGTACATTGCACACCTTCATTTTCCAATTCCCATATTTTATGCTTCAGCCATAGCTTTGTGTACTTAATGACTGGATGCATTAGCTGACCTAATCTATTTTTTCCTCTTCCAGCCAATCTATATTGCCAATTGGTCTATCCTTTACTACCTCAGAAGCATGGCCTTGAATCAAGTCCCCATCATCCTCAATCTGATCTAGAACTACCTTCACATTATATAACCAAACTGATTCAACTAGAAGTTGGAAAAACTTATTTTTCCTTAGCTCATATTCATCACTGCAATTGGCCTAGTAGTCTTCTAAATCATCCTCGTGGATATATTCTCTACTGACCTTCTTTTTGTGCTTCAACAGTTATGTCAAATTTAGACCTCTTGGAATGGAAGGATAGACCAAGAGAACTCATCTCATCTTCTAAATCCTAAGAAGAATTAATGGAAGGGCATGCCTCTCTAGTGCCTATCCTTAAAGGGAAGTCTCCACCAAACCCAATCTTATGTTTGTCTCTTTTCACAATAGCATCAAAATCACATATTTGTCTAGTGAACTCCAGAAGTAGAATATGATTAGTGGGATACCTTGGAAGTTGATATGGAGCATTTTGACACCTATTGATCCTGCTATACAAGAAGGTGGGAAATTGTATGAACCAAGCCCCATACTTCTTGATTAGCTCCTTGGCTTGATCTAAAATCCTCATATGTTTTATACCCTTAAGTAATATGGTGATATGCATGGTGAATGCATCATTCACCCTCTTGTAACTCAATCTACCTAGATGCAATTGAGGATAAAATTCATAAATTACATCTTTCCCAAAGACTCTCCTTCTATTTAATCCCTTGTATGTATGAAATCTTTCAAGTGCATAAACAAGGTAGGAAGTCATGGTGAAGGTCTTAGTTTGCTGGACATTGCACAATTGTTCATGGATCACAACACTAACTATAATGTCCCAATGATAACTGAACTTCTCCTATTCCATCCTTGCAATAACATGGCATATCCAACTCTCAAACACACCAACACTCTTTAATCCAACCACCTTGTTAAGAAGAGTGATGGCATCATAATACTCCTTTTTGAACTTTGCTCTAAATAACTGCTTGGGAAATTTTGAATAATGAGACTTAGGCTTCTCCAACCAAGAATTGATAAGCTTTTGTGATTTGATAGTCTCCTCCTCGTAGTACCTCTTAGATAGTTCCATGTTAAATACCACTACATGAGATCTATCTAGCATGTCAAATGTTTGGGCTACAGAGATAGGGTTCAAATTTTCCACAATCCTCGCTTGGGGATGAATTATTCTCTAGGTATCCATGTCATAATATCTTGCACATTCAAGGACTAGCTCATAACACTGCACTATAGAGGGAAAACTAGCTACATGTTCCAATCATGATTCCATAATTCTTTTAGCCACCAAAGGAAGATCCTGCACTGCCATCTTGCCTTGATCTCCTCATAGTCCCACAGCCCAACATTTGTGTTAGTTACTTCTGAGCAGATAGAAGTGATTTTTCTTTCTGGGATCTTACTTTGTATGTCCATCTTGATTCTTTCTACTTTAGATACTGAAGATACCTCCATGTCACTCTTAGCCTTTCCATCTACTACCTTACTAGATTCAACCTACATTTGACAAAGAAACCATAGTAAAAACCACATGAAACCAAGGTTAATCAATCAAAATTATCATTAAAGTGAATCCCATATGAGTGAGGTGCAATTAAATCTCATGTAAAATGATCATATCATAATTTGGGTTTCAACTCCACCTACATAATCCAAGCGAGGGAGGAATTTCAAAAAATTCCTAGCCAGACGAATTCTAGCAGAATAAACATGAAAAACCTAGTTGTAACTTATTTCGATCATTACCAATCAAGAAACAACATATGAGATCTTAAAATAGCTCAAATTGATCATAAAATGTATAATCATTCATTAACAAGTCATGTTATTTTATAAACCTCAATTTTCACCAGATTCTGAGAAAATTTGCATAGGATGGATTTCCATGAACGAAGGAACAATCTAATTTTTTTAGAAAAACTAGGAAATAAAGGATTTTAGGAAAATTTGGGGTCGATGAAAATTGGCTAAGAAGATGAAATTCTATAAAAATTTTGAATTTTGGGAAAATTAAGAGGACTGGGAATATTAGGGAAATCTACCAGCGCAGGAAAATCCCCAGATGGATGAAAAACTTGAATATCAACACTCCCTCATGATTTCGGGATCGAATGATCACAAATTTGAGGGGGCCGAATGGGCAACAAGTCTGATTGGAACCTCCTATTGATTTTCACTAAACTCAACACTCCTCCTAAATGAAAATTTAAAAGAGATGGTGATGTCATAGGCATAAAACCCTATAGATCTGCCATTGATGCACAAAAAAGCTTAGGATTAAATCACTTCAACTACTGGGTTATTACAAAGATCATTTATGATCAACAAGCAAGTTTTCTAATGATGCAAATAAACGAATGGGCTCAAGAAATTACTTGGGAGAGCATAAATCAGATAGTATCATGCAACCCTACCATTAGATGATCAAAGACACAAAAATTTAAACCCTGAACATATCTAGAATGCCAGTGACCCTTCACATTCATTAATCAAAAGAGAGACAATGTGTACATATCATTTGGTGAAAGGGAAATTGATCTTAGAAATAACAAATGCCAGCTTATTGGTGCTCAACAAAGAACATCAACAAAAATGCCAAGGAAATCACCACCAAATCACACAATTTGCAAACCTAATGCCCCAAATCATGTCTAACACTCAAAGAATACACTTCTCAACTCAATGGAACACAAATGATAAAGAATAATGTCACAAGAATCCCCAAAGATCGGCTAAATACATCCTTTGAAGCTCATATGAAGAGTATTAATGCCACCAACAAGACATGCAGGAAAATCTAGAAACCTGAAGGAAAAACAAAATTCAAAAAAATCCAGTCTATGTGAAACTCCACAAAGACTAGAAATTGTCGAACCATAGCACTTTTCTAGAGTTTGAGTGGGATTCAAGAAAATTTGGACGGAGCAGAAAATCCTGAACTGAGGTGAAAACTTAAACTTAACTCAAAACTCAATATTTTCAAAGTGCAACTTAGGGAAAGCACCTAGGAAAGCAAGATAAACATTTAAGCACATGCCAGGGAAAAGAAAATCATCAAAATTGAAGGGCCAAAACACCAAACAAACAAAGAAAAAGAGGGTCCCTGCTTTCAGTAGGGCGTGTGTGCAAAATTACACAACAATTGGTTCATTGCTTGTGGAATCTCACATTTTAGACTTGGAAGACATATTTTAAGGATTAATTTTCCTATTTGAGGATAGTTGTGGTACAATTGTTGCCACTCCATCTCTATCTTTGGAGAATGTTCAAAATTGGTTTCTAGTGGTACCTTGTTTGTCATCTTCTATTGTGATTGGGAATGTTCCTAATTCATTTGTTGACATTGGATCATGTTCTATCTTCAAGCACTTACCATTTTTGTAGGATATTATTCATTATGGGGGGCTATGTAGTCTCCTTCTATCCTTCCTATGGAAAGATCATTGATTTTACATGGATGGTGTATGCAGTCCTTGGGGGGTGTTATTGAGTCCTCCATCCATGCATCTTGTTTTTCTTTTCTCTCTTTTAGAGAGGAGTTTTTTCCCATAGGTTTTTTCTCCTTTTCTTCGGTTGTGAGAAATTTCATTTTTACATTCTAATTGTGCATGGGTACTTCACATAGCCTTGTAGCTAGAACCCATCTTGCATTTCATTTTGCATAATAATCTCCCTAAGTTTGCATTTAATAGGGTGTGTTAGTACATAGTGTTAAGTTTAACTTAGGTTAATTATCTTTGGTGGTTTTTTCTTGTATCAAGTAGTTTCTCACCCATTTGATTTTTCATGGCTTTAAAAGGCTTGTACAATATGTAATTTAATATCTCAATTTATTCACTCATTGGTGAAATAGTGTGTTGCTTCTCTTGTATTTGTGAAGGTTTTTTATTGTAGATGGTGATCATGGGCTTGATGGTTTCCACCAACAAGATCTAGGAACTTCATGATATCACAAGAGAGATAAGCTATGAGAGAATTATTTTATCAAAGGATAAAAATGATGGATAATGATGACATGATTGATCAATTTTCCTATAAATGTTGATTTACCCATGGGATCACCTAGTTATATAACTAATGTGAGAAATAGGATTAGACAAGCTTATGGAAAGTGTCTTAATCCTATGTCATGACAAAACTAACTCATGTTTATTAAATAAACTAGAACATAAGTGTTAATAAAATTCAATTAGATATAAGATATGATAAGATCTTAAATCCAAAAAACTAACACTTGTAGAAATAGAAACTTGGAATTAACTAAACATAACATGTAAATATAATCCACTAATGAGTAGATAGGTGAAACACCTATTTACACCAACACCCCTTGTTGGTTATTTTTTATGAACTAAAATTATTCTTACCAAATACCTATGAAATTTCTAGAGTTCAATTATTAGTAAGGGTAAGGATTGGCCAACACATAAGTAAGGGTTCTTAGGCATTTACTTCTTCACTTTAGGCTCTGTGAAACCTAGGAGGGTAATCCTAAACACTATGTTTACATATATTAGTGTGTCTAGATATCAAATAGAGAGTAACAAGATAATTCTCCTTAAATGTTTAATAGACACAATACCCTAAAGATTTGGCTGACCTTCAAGGCAATGCCTAAATCAAATAAGAGAAAATGTAATTCATTTTCACACACACCCAAAAAAATATTGATAAGTAAGTTGATTATAATTTTGTGATCAACTGTTGAATTGGTCACTATAATTGAAGTATAATTACTTTGTTAAACTAATGACATATTCTTGGAATGGAGTCAAACCAAATACCCACATGATTAGATAACAATTTTATATATGACAATACCTGGAGCGTTGAAAATATTGCACTAAAATATTCCCACTTATCATCCCCACCATTTACTTACTAGCATTCTCATACATGACTTATTTCAAACCCATTGTTATATTCAAAAATTTAAATCCATTCATTGAATTAATGAGAAAGAATAGAGTGGTACATCTATTGGAAACCAACAGAGACAAATAAGATAACCATTGATTATATTATTCATAGTCTGTATAACCTGTACATAGGAGAGTATCATGCGAAAACTTTATATTCTTCTGCTATATGTATTATCATTGTCATTATCAAAGAACCATATACATATTAACTAGCTTTATTCCTAAATCATATTACTGGGTATGTGTAGGATCATCATGGAAAAAAAATCCCTTAAGTGGCAAAAAAATTTAAAAAAATTAGAGTTAGGAAACTTGACATAAAAATTTGAATAATTTATCTATATTATTTCAAAAATATGTAAGAATAGAATTTGTAGCAAATTGAATGTAGTTTCTAAACTACTAGGTTTGTTTAAAAAATGAAATATATTTGGTGAAAATTTGAAATTTCAATGCATTAGTACTTAAATTTCAAGGAAAAAATAAGTAGGTGTCTATTTGACCACCCTAACAACAATAAAATGATAATATTTTTTTATAGGATTTTAGATATAAATAGATGACTCATGTTCCGATGTGATGCATATTTTTTTGTAATTTTTTTCCAAGTAAATAATTAATTATATGAATTTTTTATTACAAATTTTAAAAAATATAAAAAACTCATATGTATGACTAGGGTATGTGGAGGCTCATCATGGAAAAAATAGGCCCTTAAGTGGCAAAAATTTTAGAAAAATCAGAGTTAGGCAACTTGACATAAAAATTTGAATAAATTATCTATATTATTTAAAAAATATGTAATGATAGAATCTGTAGAAAATTGAATGTAGTTTCTAAACTACTAGATTTGTTTTAAAAATAAAAATTATTTGGTGAAAATTTGAAATTTCAATGCAGTGCTACTTAAATTTCAAGGAAAAAATAAGAAGTGGGTGTCTGTCTGACCACCCTAACCATAATAAAATGATAATTTTTTTTTATAATAATTTATATATAAGTATAGGAATCATGCCCCGATGTGATGGATATTTTTTTGTAATTTGCTAATTATGAATTTTTTATTACAACCTTTTAAAAAATATAAAAAAATTGTATGTCTGACCACCGTAACTTGGTCAAAACTTCATGAAATTCAATTTTTCTTTTTTTAATGCTATAGTATGTGAAGTATAGAATGTGACACATGTTTTGGATTAAAAAAATGTGATACCGTTTGAAAGCTATTGATGTTTTTCAGTTAGCCTATCAATCAGGACTTTAGTCATAATTTGAATAGAAAATGAATAATAATTAGTTATTAAATTCAAAATAAAGCATAATTTATATCAGTGGAAATTTGAAAATCTCCTTTAAAATCCCTTTTCATTTCATTAATTTTGGGTAAAAAAATAGCCGTCAGCCACATACCCATCATATTGCCACTTTTTGGCCCATCACGATCCTGCACATACCCACCACCTTAACTTGGTCAAAAATTCATTAAATTCAAGTTTTATTTTTTTAATCCTATAATATGTGAAGCATAGAATGTGACACTTGTTTTGGATTCAAAAAATGTGACATTGTTTGAAAGCTATAGATGTTTTTCAATTAGTCTATCAATCAAGACTTTAGCTATAATTTGAATAGAAAATGAATAATAATTACTTTTTAAATTAAAAGTAAAGAATAATTTATATTGGTGGAAAGCTAAAAATCTCCTTTAAAAACCCTTTTTATTTCATCAATTTTGGGTAAAAATAAAGTCGTTAGCCACATACCCATTATATTACCACTTTTTGGACCATCATGATCCTACACATACCCTACTAGAAAATTTAGTATCCATTTTTGTCTCTATGCATAACCCCTTCAATGAAAAACTACCCACTAACCTCTCTTTTGTAATCAGCCATGAAATCCCTTTTATAAGACAAGAGAGCAAAAAACATCAGGTTGAATTACACCTACATTTCACTTTCATTTCAAAATAAATTTCACCAGAATGTGAAAGACATTCCCCAATTAGTTATAAGCAATCATTTGTAGGAAACTAAAAAGAAAAAAACAAAACTCTAAAAAATTGTTAGTTGGAGAAGACACACCAGTCTTCAAAAGGTTTTGCTATCACAACATTAAAAACATGCAACTTCACATCAAACCATGAAATGTCACCATCAACACCAAAGGAAAAAATGAACATAGACCCACACCACAACACACCAACCAAAGAAAGTGAGTTAGCACAAAGGACCAAAAATTGAGCACTGACTTATCGAGGGAACAGAGTGCTACTTTTCCTTATCAGTAGCAAAGTAAGTACACATGCTCGGTGTCCTTATTGAAAGTGGAGTAGCCATCACCACCTCATCCTAAGAATCAATCAAATCAGTCATGGCCATAAGATATTGATAGTAACCTGAATTAGTCTTAGCTTCACTATCAAAAGAATCATCCAAGACTTCAATGGGAGAATAACGACATCCCATATAATACTAGTGATACTTATTCTTTCTCGCAGCTTCCCCCTCAGGCCTATCAATTTTCCTCTCCTTAACCTTGACCAATTCCTCTAAGATAATTTAGCTTCTTAGATGATAAGAATGCTTGAGAACACCCTATGTAGACTACTTGATAGCTCTTTTTCTTCTATTTTGGAGTCACAGGGACTTCAAGCATATCTTGTTCACTATGGGGAGAATCACCCTGAGACTCAAGAGGGTTGAGTCTCCTAGACCTTTAGATCAGGCTAACAGACACACTTACCTTACCCATTTCTTGACCAGGATCAACTTAAAAAATTTCCTTAGGAAGAAGACACCATCCAATTTAGAAATAACCAACTCAAAATTTGCAATTACTAAGAACACTTCACATACTTACTCCTAGACTCTTAATTCTCACAAACATCAAATGGTGAGAATAAAAATTAGGTAATATTCTTTAAATAGAGCAACTAGAGATTTTCTACATTAATTTTCCAAGAAATCTATTGTGAGAGCATTGGCAAATTTGAAGTGCCCATATTGAAAATTTTGCCTCTACACTTTCAAAGGTGCACCTTAGAAATTTGCTTGAATGACCTACTTTGAAGGGTCATAATTTGAAGCATGTTGAATTTCAAGAAAAATCCCTTTGTGGAAACACTCATGTGTCCTATGTGAATGTGCATGTCAATTTTCAGCTTCTTACGATGAGTTTTGTGAGGGTTTCAAAAAGTGAAGCTAGAGGGTTTTGACACTTTTCTGTTTGCAAATTTGTAGTTTTGCAAAGTTGACTCCCGTTTGAGCTTGTATTTTACAACCAGTTGATTGTCAAGAGAAAAAGAATGTTTTTTTTCATTCTCCATACCAAAATGATCTCACGTGTCAGTTTTGAAGACCTTATGAGTTGTTTCGCTACTTTTAGTAAATCAAAACCAAATAGAATTTCTTCAGTTTTGCACGTAACCTTTCTGAGAGGTCAACTTTGACCATCAATATATTGTGCATGAAGATGATTCAAGTTAATTCCTCTTGCACATGTGTTCAATGCACCAAAATGAACTACTATGTCTAGTGGTAGCTCGCCAGGAGTTGATTTGATATTTTAGCAATGAGGTGATCTCTTGAGTTTTAACTGGTTTTGAATAGCTACATTTGCAGAAAAGTTTGAGAGGGAAACTTTGCTAGTTAATAACTTTTTCCTCATGATTGATTCCTCTAATCTATCTTTTGCATTATATTCTCAAGAGGAATGTTTGCATGCCTACAATTTTTTATGTTTCCAGGAGGTCGTTTACTTAGTTTCAAAGCTGATTCCAAAGCCTACTTGGCTAGTTTCACACCTTTTTTAAATGTGCCTGAAAGTAAGTTTTACTAAAACCCCTTTTCACATTTTTAGTACTAGATATATTTATAAGTTTCCTAAAGTCAATTGGAAGGTAAAATTTGTTTCAAAATGATTTTTTTTTTTAGTCAAGCCCATAAGGGACCGAACATGTGTCACATGATTTGAGGAGGCTAACATTGGAAGGTAATGTTCCACTTGGTGTTTCCTAATGGTTATTTATAGAAGTGTTCTAGTTATCAGGGAAAACACACATTATCCATTGATGCCTTATGAACCAAGGTTGATAAATTCAAATCTTCTATTTGAGATGCAATATGTGGTCAGAATCTTTGTATTTGGCTCTTATGCTGGTAGTTTTGTGTGAGGCAAGAATGGGTGAGTCCTTCAATATGGAACTTTTAAGAAAAGTGTTTCCTCTGCATGTTTCCACAATTTTTTAAGGATATATAGTGTGTACACCAAGCCTCTAAGATAAAGCAACATCCCATACAAAAACTACATGATAATTATGGAGGAAAAAGTTATGTAAAACCATACAACGTTGCAAGGAACAATATAAAGAATGGATTTTAATGGTGATTAGCTCATAAAAGATTATTGATGGGGAAATGTAGCCACTCAAGTTACTCATTGTGTATTACGTTGTGAATAAAAATTTGAGAATGAGCTACCCAAACTCTTCTCTAATAAAGGGTAACATGTTATTGTTCAATGCTTGTGTGGGTGCCATTGAATGACTCAAAGGGATAACAAAATTGAAACATATGCATAAAATGGATTTATTGAAAAGTCTTAAACAAACTTTTACATAGCCAATGCAAAAGCCAAGGGGAGCTTTGGAAGAGAAACATTCATCCATCACCAATTGCAAGATTGGCATTGATCTACAGAGGAGGATGTGGCCTTTCATAATGGAGGAGAGCCTTATCATTGGTAAGGAAGGTAGTGTATGAAATACTCCAAATCGAGAAACTGTTTGTAGATATTAGTGCCCAAATGTAGAGGGGCTCAAGCCTTATGTTTGAACAAATATGTCTCCAAAAAAACCTCTAATGCAATAAATGAAAGTGATTTGTTGATTTGGTTGCTAGATGTGAAGGAGGTGAGCACAACATAAGAATTAGAATGCCACAGTGGTTGCAAGAAATGCATAAAATGAATGTGTTGACTTTAGAAACTTTAATGCAAATGCAAATGGTGATCAATATGTGCAACCAACTAACTAAGGAGATAATCATCACTTGGGGAGAGGAAGTTGGTACACTAGCATTAAGTGGATATACATAAAATGGTTATACTGAAAAGTCCATAGAAACTTCAATGAAACCATTGCATGGCTAATGGGACACACTTAGAAAGCATATCAAATGTTGAGTAAAGCCTCCAAAATAAAAAAAAGCTCCATCGAATGCCTTGAGTATAGCAGCACAGTGCATAATAAATGGAATGTTGAGGTGCTATAGAAACTTCAAAATAAATGAATCTATAAAAAGGCTCAGAAACTTTCAATCAAAATAGAGAGAAACCTGTGCTAGCTAGAACAAGGGGTAGGCATCCATCAAGTCTGTTGAATGGATTTGAAATTTTAAAACAAATGCAAATTTTAAATGCTCGATCTAGAGGAGATTGGCATGGCTTAAGGCATGGGAAATTTTGAAAAGTAGCCTCTACATCAGATTGAAGGATTTCCTATGCATTGAATGGATGTAGCACTAGTTAAGGGGCTCGATGAACTACTAGAGGATGCATTTGAAGTAGAGATTCCAAGTAATATGATGTAGAAAAGGATCCCATGTGTTGGGAATGTCAATGTCAATTACATGAAGAAATATTTCAATGTGGCCATGAATGAAATGAAATTGTAGAGGAATGAGTGATAAACAAAGAATACACACCAAACAGAGAGATTAGGGCAAGTGAAATATGCAAGAGATGAGATTGACAATAAAAAAATGAGGATACAAACCCAATAAAATCTCCACCACTACTCGCCAAATCGCAATAAGAAATTTCTCACCATTTAATTATCACAAAATCGCGTGAATGCACCATGTGGAGAGTGGGGCCCGATTGAATTTCATGTGCACAGGTACAAGTCTTGTTTGAGCCCAACAAATTAATATTGCAAGCATTTTATTTTCTTTTCACAAAAGAAAAGTTTTTAATATTTTGAAAATCACCGGTGATGAAATATTTTGAATGGTGGGGCTTGAGGGAACTATTTTGGATGGTGAAGTATTAAAGGCCTTTTATTAAATTTCCTAACAAGAAATATTTCCAATGTGATGGGTGAATAAAATGTGAGCTACATGTGAAAATAAACATAGGAAATGTAAAAGGAATATGAGAGAAGTGAATTTAATATTCACTTTATAAATATAAAATATTATGTGTTGGGAGTTAAATGAAATCAAAAGGGTTAATATTAAAGTTTGAAAACTTTAATATATGAAGAAAGTAATATGTAGCAATGAAATTAAAGTGTAGAGTGGAAATATTTTACTTTGATAAAGTAAAATAAAATGAAACAAACAAAAAGAACAGGAAAACAAAGGAATTTTCACGGACAGAGAGGCAATTTTTATGTAGCTGGTAAAATGGAGTGGAATTTCCTCATAGGGGAAATTTTTCTGTTACTCAACAAATTGGTGCAAATGCATATTTGAAGAGGAAAATATAGTTGAAGGAGAAATGAGAGATGCTTTGAGCAACTTGTTGATCAATGGTGGACTAAGTTTCTAAATGGCATCTATGGATCAAATTGATCTTAGGGCTATTTTTGTTTCTCTTTTATTCTCTTCTTCTCTCATTGTAAAAAGAAAGAAGGTTGGGATTCCAATTTTTGAAGGCTCTTTAAGACAAGCAGAAGCTCTGGGTAAAATTGTATAGTTGGGAGAAATGTAATTAAGTCATTAAATCTGAAAGTGTTTGTTCTGAATTGTGCTCTCATGTTTATATTTTAGCTAATAATTGTCTCCTTTTCTGACATATATTACTCTTTTGGATTCAATAATAAAATTGTTTGAGTCTTTTCATGCACATTTTCTGCATTAGAGTGATATATGTTGTTTCCTTCTATTGTGAGAATAATATAATTACTTTAATGAAGCACAAGTTGCATTTATTATTGCCTCTTGTTCAAAGGATAGTGTAATTGCTTTAGTACATGTGACAAGAGTACTATGTTTCAGGTGGATTTATGAGAAGGGTTATCAAATAAAACTTCAATAGTCTGGTTGTCATAATGTGATAACATTTTCAAGGATCCTCATAACATGTTCAACATTTTCTAGCATTGGTTAAGTGTTATACTTTTGCTATTTTCAGCTTGGTCCCAAATCTTCAAAATTAAAAATCATTTCAAATCTATATGTTGAGTTGTATGTTTACCTTGTTCTCCATGCTAATTTCTAAATTTCACTCAATATCTTGCGAATAGAGAGTGATATTTTATGTTTCCAACATAATTCTATGAGAACATCATCTGTTAAGCAATATTTTGTTATGTATGTGTTTTAAATTGTCGATATTGCTAAAGGGATCACCCTCCTGAGTCTTGCGGAACCCAAAGTGTAGGAGGATTTTGAATTCCTCATCAGTTGGTCTAGGTCCTTTGAGCTTCCCTTGATTGGAATTGGAAATTCCATAGGTAGATTAGAAGACCAACCTAGTTACAGTAAAAACAAACCAACAACCATCAAACATACTTTAAAATAAATCAACAGATAATCAATCAAGATGATTAATTATGAAAAAATTAAACACATGTGCTTAATGATTCTCCACAATTAGGAAACTCAAGTGAGATAAGTATTCACTTTGTTTTCACATTAATCACATGCTTAGCATTTAACCAAACCTGTTGTGTCACACTTACCCACTCGCCTGTGGGAATTAATTTACTTACAATTCATCATAGTAAGACAATGGGGAGAGGTCATGATTTATCTTCAGAATATTAGCCCATACTCTACGTTACTTTAATTTCACCTTCCCACATGTACCAACACTTGATAGATTTGATAGCCATAAAAATATTTCCTAAATTTGATATGCATTCCCAAGAATCGATTCTAATTTAGTGTCATTTTTATCTTAGAATAGTCTTAGCCAATATTTTAGCAACAACTTATCTTGAATAGAATCCATCTGAGCCTTCAAAATATTTCCATATGCAGTCACCCACTTGCACACTAAAAAACATGAGACATAGGTGGGCCCTTCATGGGATGGCAAGGAGTGGTTAGGATTGACCCACGTCGCCCACCATTGACTATCAATCTCTATTCTCAAGGAACACACACCATCCTTGCAGCTTGGTGGGTCCCTCCATGGAGTGATAGATGTCATCTTTCACATTAGCCTGTGTTATTATTTTAATGAAGAAAGAAAATGAATGGGCACACAAGGAACAATCCTAATGCATATAGGTGTTTCAGTGTCTACCATTAATTTTTCTCAAAGCCACACCTACTAGCCCTTTGGAAGCACTGGTCCCACAGTCAAACATCGCATGTGACCATCACCCACTAGCCCATTTTTTAAAAATAATATGAAATAAAGAAACATGGGCATGTGAGGAGTGGCCAAGATGTAGCCGCATTACTTAATGAAAGTTGTTGATCTTCTTCTAATGGCACCAATTATCTTCACCAAAGGGACTAGGCCCACCAATGCATAAGACACATGGTTAACACCTAACAACCTATGCAAATAAATAATAAGGAATAAGAATGCTCAAGTGCATAGGGAATGGTGGCGATCAACCTTTGATGATCAAATGACCAGTGTAAAACCTAATTCTGCACATGATGTAAAACTTATTTAAAAGAGGGGGACCACTACTAGGACCATGGGGAACTTAACCCTTGGGCACAAAAACTTAAGATTTCAAAAGCTTTTATAAAAATCAATCTGAACCATAGGAAAAATTAAGTGCTAAAAAGGTACTTGGTGATTGACAAATCTAAACCTAGGGGGTTGATGAAAACAATGATTTCAGACTAGAGATTGAGAGAAACAATTCAATGCAAAATTAGAATGGCAAAGGTTTTTTAGGCTCGCAGATCAATTTTGAGGGGTTTTGGCAACAAAAACCCTAGAAAAGTGATGAGGAACACAACCCTAAGCCAACAACTAGCTTGAAAGCCAAGTATTCCAAAATTTAAAATGGAACCAAGAGAATTTTTTGAGGGGTTCCATTAGTGGATCCAGTTGGGGACACATGCATCTTGTAGGCATGATGAGATCCCAGAATCATGAGTGAAGCAGACCAAAAACATAAGACAAAACTAGATTAACCAAAATATATATAGCTTTTACATAGGCCATAAAGACCTAAACTAGGAGATCCAATCTCCACCCTGTCTAAAGCCTTCCCCTGAGGTGAAAGTTTTCAATATGCACCCTGAATTCTAAGTAGGATTCAACTTTACTTGGTGGCCCCATGCCACTAAACTTTGTCTGATACTTTCCTCTATCAAAAACCTTATTTTCCACCATCTATATCATGCTAAGGCTAAAAATATTCTCATGAATTTCCCATCCCTTAATCATGCCTCTATCACTGGACCTAGCTATTATGAACTTATCATTGTTACTCTTATTCATGCCAGGTTGTGAATTGTGGTTAATCATTAACTAAAACACATGATGAATGGAATATTCTATCTAACTTAGCTTGCAACTGTATTCCACCAAATACTCATCTATTTGGATAGGGAAAGTGAAACATTCATAATTTGCTTGCTCGCTATTAATATAGGGGAAAGTATCATATTCATTTTGTGAAATGAATAAGATACATTCATATATAGGATTTTTTCAAGCTGGTGTTCATATTCATCAAAGAAATATAAACCAATTATGCTTCCCAATGCTCCATTTTCCTAAAAAAATAATTTCTCATATTCCATATCACTTTTAATTTCACTTAAAACATGATCATTTCCATAAAGGGAATCATTCATATCATCCCAGACATCAAATAAAATTTCTTTTTCAAGATCATTGACACAATTTGATTCTTCCTTCAAGTTATCATTGTTCAACTTGAAACAAAATGTTTAAAAGGATGGATCAACTAGTTTATAATTTAAATGAGTAGTAGTAGGGTATTCAAATGCACCTTTCTATGATAGGTTTACTGACTCATATGTATAGGACTAATGGCAACTTGGACATCTCATTGGTACATTTTGACCAATTTTTCGACGATGGTCCGTTGGAATTTTGACAGTTGTTTGTCATTGTTATTTCATCAAAATTTTGAGGACAATTGAAATGTCAAAATTCTGACCCGATATATCAAAATTCTGACAGACCATCATAAAAAAATTGGTGAAAATGTACCAATGGATTATGTTCCACCAAGTAAAATTTTTCATTTCCTCCCTTAGCAAGACTTTGGCTAAAAACAATCATATCCATCTCTGTCATAAAATTTGTACATCCCACTTCTGCTTCATATAAGCATTTAAAAACATGATCCTGTTGACTATCATTATTAAATTTATGCTCCAAAATCTAAGTATAGACATTTTGTCTCCAAATTCATCACCAATCATATCATTAGAATGTTCCAATCATGAAATAGTTGAATTGCATTACAAGAATCTGTCGCATGTAATATGTTCATCTATTGGTGAGGGAAAATTTTCATGAGTATTGACATAGCCATATTCCTCAAGAAAAAAGGATTCCTTCAAGTTTTTCTCAGAGAAATATTCATATTTCTCATGAAATTAATTAAAATTCTCATATTCACTACCTTTCTTATCAACCTTTAAAGGTATATCAATAGTATTTTCAAGTATGACAATACCATCATCCCTACTATTATGCAAACATTCATTCTCAGAAACATCCTTATCCATTCTTTGGGAAAACTCTTTATCTTTTTCAATAAGGTGAGCAACCTTGCTATTTTGAGAATTCATTTTTTGTTCATAGTGAACTGTAGATTTTTGGGTTTCCTATGGACTTCTCTAGCTCTTCTAGGGATTTTCACCTCAAAGGAGAGAGATAGAGCCCATAAATGTCAAGGTTTCATTCAAAGTATGTTATGTATGATGTTATTTATATTAAATGAGATGATATAAATGCAATTGGATAATCTATTTGACTAATTATGAATGCAAAACTAATTAAATGCATGATGTTTGAAAACACATTGTGATATGCAAAATAGGAACTTTGCACCTGAAAGAGGTTGTCTTCAACAAGTTTTCAACCTATTCTTCAATGATTTCCAAGCATTGAAAGTACCTAAATATACAAAAACACAAATAAAGAAAGATAAATCTAGAATGTTATGGGATAGGGGTTTGCCTTGGTCAAACCCCTTTTAGGTAATTAAACCAAATGAAAAAATAATATGAAGCATGAACCTAAAATAATGGAATTAATACCTTTCCATGATGATGGATCTTGAATTTTTGCAACAATGGATGAAATTTATTGCTCTTGAATGCTATCTTGAATGCTTGATTCTTGCTTGCTTGACTTGATGCTATGAATGAATAATGAATGAATTGCTTGGATTGATTGGATTGCTTAGATTGCTTGCCTAATGGATGGATGAAAGGTATCCTTTTATAGAGGATAGTTGATAACAAGGATCATGATCAAGGGCCAAGATTAAATTAGAAAATAACTTAATCAAGGGTGGAGGTTAATTGAGAGAAGAAAGACATGGATATATTAAAGAAAATTGAGGTGGAAGATAAGATTGGGACAAAAAAAGAGGTTGTTGGAGAAAATTAAATAATAAAAATTATTTAATTTAGGTGGCCAATATAGAAGAAATAAATAAAATATTAATTTTATTTATTTCAAAAGAAAAGTGGGAACAAATAATTAAATAATTAAAAAAAATATTTAATGGAGAGGGAAGGGATAATTAAAATAATTAAAATAATTATTTAATTTGGGAGATAAAGGAAGGATAAATAATTAAATAAATATAACATTTATTTAATTATAGAAGAAGAGGGAAAAACTAAAATTCGAATTTAAATAATATTTAATTCAAAAGTGGGGGAAAGGACAAAATATTAAATAATTAAAAATAATTATTTAATATTGGAGGGATAGAGGGAGATAATTAAATAGATTTATTTAATTATAGAAGAAGAGGGAAAAACTAAATTTTGAATTAAAATAATATTTAATTCAAAAGTGGGGGTGGTGGGGGGGAGGATCATTAGATTTAAATGCAAGTCTAGAAAAAGTATGAAAGTCATTTACTATTCTTTACAACTTTAAAAGATATGCATTTTATTCATTTTTATAGGGCCCAAGACCTAATGTGGATGCATAAAACACCTCACAACACTAGACCAAGGAGAAATTGGGTCCAATTTGTTATAAATTAATCCCAAAACAAGCAAAAGGTAATTTTTTCTATGGCACATTTAGCCCCCACTTTCATGAGAGGATAGACTTGCTTCAAACTCACACTAAAGTAGACATTCAAGAGAGAGTCCAATTGTACAAATGTGGATTACAAAGAATGACAAAGATCAAGAAGGTGGTCAAGCCCCCAGGATCTAATCTATGCTAAGTCAAACTAACATAAGCACAAAAGGACACACACAAGGTGAATGAGTTGTAGCAAAGCAAGATGCATGATCATGCAATGACAAGAACTAAAGGAGAGAAAAATGAAGTAAATAAAATATGCGCTTACTCTGGGGCCACAAAACATCAGGTCATCCATGGGGTGAGTTGTCCCAAATAAGTGGTTTAGTGAGAAAGTCATGCTAGTGTATAGGCTTCTCACTATATAATGATAAATTCATGCCAGTGTGTCAGCTTCCTATTATGTAAACCATACCAAAGTTATGCTCTTGATAACTTTGATAAGGCACCACAATGTAAATGATTTTGTAAATGTTTTGAATTGTAAAAAATTTTCTAAAGGGAATTTTTCTTTGTTCATGTAAGGTCTTCTTCTTAGTGAGCATTGTGCCTAATGTCTCCAAGGGAGTATAGGTCAAGAGGTTAGATCATTATCCATGGGATGCTTCATTTGCATGAAGCCACTTTAGTTGATCACTATCCCTAGTGTCATATTATTATCCATGAGATGGCTCGTTCACATTAGGCCACTTTATTTGATCATACACTCTTGAAAGGAATCAAACCCAATGACACCAACAAGAAGAGGACACATCACAAGAAAAGTTAAATCATGCCATGAAGATTTTGTGAAAATATTTTTTCTATGTATGCCCCCATTTTAAAGTGGTTGCTACACACCGTTTTGTGAGCAATTGCTTTACTGTATAAGAGAATATGAGAGCTTAGTCAAAAATCCCTATGCCAAGTCATATGTTTTCGATAAGCTGCATCATAAATAAAGGTAGTATGTCACATGTGATTCAATATTAAGATATGTCATCCACATCTCAAGATTGCTCTTATAAATTCATGAAAGGTTCATGATTAGTTAAAAGAGACAATGACAAGTGACCTACAAGGATAAGGCTGTCAAACCCCTTGCTCCCACTTAGTGCAAGACAAAGGTGAGCCTGGGAGAGATGATGGTATGCTGCCCCTTGCAAGGGATGTGAAACATGTAATAGTGAGAATGTTATGATCCTACAACTATTACATGGCAAGGAATTACAACTAATGCTATTTATGTATCAATTTAGGATGTACCAAGGTTGAAGATTTCTTGGAAAAATGGTTGGTTATAGTATGGATGTTGAGTGAAGGTTTGTTTGATGGTTTGATCTCTATGAAAGGAAAATCATGATCTGTCTCTTGTGTTTTAGGCTTTATAGTGTTGATTTTTGTGTGTGGCATGATACCTTCCATATTAGGAGAATTTGTAGGAGAGAATAAGTAAAGATGTTGATTACATTCCATTAATGGGTTTTGTAGAGTAATTTCAGCACAAGGAGAAGGGGCATCAAGAGAAGAAAAATCATTACATTCATGTTTTTCAATGATTGGATACTTTTGTTCAATTTTGTATTCTTGGATGGGGGAAACATTAGGAAAGGGAGAAATAATATTCTCATGATTTTTAGTGAAGATTTCATCTAATCCTAAAATATCTTCTTGACAACTAGGAAAGATATTAGGAGAAGAACAATTATGATTATCATGATTATCTATGATTAGATCCCTTTTTCCAATAATTTCTTCCAAAATAGGAGAATAAAAATAGGCCTTAAAGGTTTGATCATGAAATGCCCACATATCCTCACAAATAATGTGATTGTCATGATTGCTCACAAAAACATTATCACAAATAGGGGAGGAGTGAGAAGATGAATGTAGATTAGGGAGAGGGATGTTAAGAGATTTGTTTATGATTTCATTCTCTTGTGCCATAATATATTCCAAATTATGAGAGATTATAGAAGAGAAGCTTTCAATATTGTCATGATTCTCAATAGGTGTATCTTCTAACTCCAAAATACCTTTGTCACATGTAGGAGAGATATTGGGAGAAGAGGAACTATGATTATCATGTTTGTCTATGCTTTCAAATTCTTCTATCAATTCATTCCCACAAATAAAAGAGATATTAGAGGGTGTGGAATTATGGAATTTGTCAACATTGTTATTCTCTTGCACTAAGAAACTCTCATAGCTAGGAAATAGATTAGAAGGAAAAGTTTTAGGAAAGTGACAAACAATAGGTTCATCACATTTCATGGTTGGATTTGATAAAGTAGCTTCATTTCTCATAGGAGATGCCTCAAGGGAAGGATAACTAGGAGTTGGATGGTTCCCAATGATTGAATTTTTTTTTTCAAAGAGGTCTGCCCAAATGGTAGGGATATCAGGAATAAGATTCTCATGAGTCTCAATGTGGATATCTTCTAACACAAGACTATCTTCTTCATGTCACTAATACATTTGACTCCAAATTATGATGAAATTTTGTAAAAAAATTTATGAACTTTCATTGAAATTATTTTGTCAATTTTCTGACGAACTTTGAAACATCGAAATTCTAACCCAACATCGTCAGTTGGGTCATAATTTTGACGTTTCAAATTTCATCTAAAAATTGACAAAATAATTCTAATGAAATTTTGTCAAAATTCTGACAAACTTTCTTCATAATTTGGAGTCAAATGTATCAGTGTGTCTATAGAGGATAGTATAGGAGGAGAAAAGGTTTGGTTTTCATGATTATCTACACTTACATCTTCATCTCCTAGGATGTATTATTGAGTAGGGGAGGTAGGACTTTCATGGATCTTAGTCATATCCTCCACACAAATGTGTTTTTAATGATCATTCACTAAATCATTTTCACAATTAGGGGAGTTGTTGGGAGTAGTGGGCATGATCTCAATTTTGTCTTTCCAAGGGGGAGGAGGAGGAAGAAAAGTAATACTTTCATGATCTTCAATGGTTACATATCTTCTTTCACCAAGATACCTTTATCACCAATGGGAGAGATATCAGGAGAAGAACAAGTATTATTATCATGAGTATCAATGCTTTCATCCTCTTGTGCCAAACCTTTAGTGGATGATCTAGGAGAGATGAAGTATTTAAGGGCTTCATCTAACATGTCCAAGTCATCACTACTAAAGGGATTGGATTGTATGGTTTTCCTAAATTGAATAATCTTTTGAATTGGATCATTTGATTTTTTTTTGTTTCTTTTACATTTTCTAATGAATTTGATCTAAATGAACTAGGAACTAATGTTGAAAACAAAAATTGCAAAACTATAATGCTATCCATAATCACCATTAAAGAAAAGGATGCTTATGCTAATGATTTAAATGGAATAGAAAAGAACTGTACTTAAAAAGGAAATTAACTGATGCAAATACAAATTGAAAATTTGGGAATTGAATTTTGAAAACAATGAAGCAAAATGTGTACTAGGACTAATTCGCCAAGGCTAGTGAATGAGTCCCTGTAGGGGTATTTTGGATTTTTTTAAAAAAAATTGGATGTTTTCTGTGTTTTGAGGTTTGTATAATGCAAAGAAGTAATGTAAATGTAGAAATTTGTGATGACATGATGAAATAAAATGTAGTAATGAAATCTATATTATTTTTTCACTAATACAGTTTTGTAAACCCTAGGATGCAAAAACAAGAAAAATCCTAATGTAATGTTGATGCAAGTTAAACCTAGGATGCAATATGCAATGGAAATTAGAAAGGAAATTTTCAATAATGTAGGTTCACCAAAATGACGCATAGATTTTTAGCTCCAATGTACTCTCTAACTCTTCTAGGGTTTTTCACCTCAAAGGAGAGATCTTAGGCCAAAAAATGCTAAGGGTTCATTAAAATTATGTTATGTATGATGTTATTTATAGACTAAATGAGATGATCTAAATGCAATTGGATAATCTATTTGACTAATTATGAATGCAAAAATAATTTAATGCTTGTTGTTTGAAAACACATTGTGATATGTAAAAAGATGAAATAAATATAATAAATGCTAGGAACTATGCACTTGAAAGAGGTTTTCTTCAACAAGTTTCCAACCTATTCTTCAAGGATTTCCAAGCCTTCAAAGTACATAAATCTATAAACACACAAATAAAGAAAGAGAAATGTAGAATGTTATGGGATAGGGGTTTGACTTGGTCAAACCCCTTTTAGGTAATTAAACTAAATTAAGAAATAATATGAAGCATGAACATGAAATAATGGAATTAATACCTTTCCATGATGATGGATCTTGAATTGTTGCAACAATGGATGAAATTTCTTGCTCTTGAATGCTATCTTGATTGCTTGATTTTCACTTGCTTGACTTGATGTTATGAATGAATGATGAATGAATTTCTTGGATTGCTTGGATTGCTTGGACTGATTAAATTGCTTGCCTAATGGATGGATGAAAGGTATCCTTTTATATAGGAGAGTTGAGAATAAAGATCATGATAAAGGGAAAAGATTAAATTAGAAAATAACTTAATCAAGGGTGGAGGCTAATTGAGAGAAGAAAGACATGGATATATAAAATAAACTTGAGGTGGAAGATAAGATTGGGATCAAAAAAGAGGCTGTTGGAGAAAATTAGATAATAAAAATTATTTAATTTAGGTGGCCAATATAGAAGAAATAAATAAAATATTAATTTTATTTATTTAAAAAGAAAGGTGGAAACAAATAATTAAATAATTAAAAATAATTATTTAATGGAGAGGGAAGGGATAATTAAAATAATTATTTAATTGGGGAGACAAAGGAAAGATAATTAATTAAATAAATATAACATTTATTTAATTATAGAGAGAAAAGGTTAATGAATAATTAAATAATTAAAAAAGTTATTTAATTATAGAAGAGGGAAAAACTAGATTTTGAATTAAAATAATATTTAATTCAAAAGTGGAGGAATGGAAAAAATATTAAATAATTAAAAATAATTATTTAATATTTGAGGGATAGTGGGAAATAATTAAATAAATAATATTTAATTAATTATAGAAGAAGAGGGAAAAGCTAACTTTTGAATTAAAATAATATTTAATTCAAAAGTGGGGGGAGGACCATTAGATCTAAATTCTTAATAAAGATATAGAAAAAGTGTGAAATTCATTTACAATTCTTTACAACACCTTTACAAGACACACATTTTATTCATTTTTCTCGAGCCCAAGACCTAACGTGGATGTGTAAAACACCTTACAACACTACAAGGAAAAATTGAGTCTAATTTGTCATAAATTAATCCCAAATCAAGCAAGGGGCACTCTTTTCTATTTAACACATAGTCATGTTTTGCCTCCTCAACAATTATGATCTAATCAATTATCTTATCAAAATCTTGAGGTTTCAATTCCTTGGGCAAGGCACTAAGCCCTGGCTCATAAATGTCATAGAATATGTCTAAGCATATTGAATCTTTGGTTTTTAACCTTTTATGCATTTCTAACAAGGAATCAAAAAACATTTCTAAAAACTCATATGGTGATTCCTCCTTATATCTCTTCATGCTAGATAGCCTCTGAATTAACAACTCCTAATCATCATTTTTTAAACATCATTTAAGTCTATTTTGAACTTGTTCATGATCAATATGTTTTGAGAATGAACAAAATGATACATCAAAAATATCATCACATTTATCATCATTTTCATCCTTATTTATTTCATCTTTATGATGTGTATCTAGACAACAAACACTTGTAGCCATATATCCCTTCATCATTGAGTATTTTATAATTTTTGAATATCCATAACAATATTTTATGAATGTTGTAATGTTTTGGGTTCATTATCCATTACCAAATAACACATCTTATTGTCAAAATCACCAAGATACACAATCAAACACTTTGCATCACTAGATCTCAAGTTTTTGGGAATATCTTTTACTACTTTCATAAATCTAAGGTTAAAGGAAGGAACCAACTCTTCTTCATCTTCCTATATTTCCATAAATATTTTTCTTATCACATTTGGACTAATCCTCTCACTAATTTGTTCCATGAATGTTATCTTGAAAGCATCCCATGAAGTTATAGAACATAGTGGTAAATATGAGTAAAAGTATCTGGCATGCTCTTGTAATGACTAAGCAAACAACTTCATGACAACATCCTCATTGTTTATCTAAAAATCACCCATAAAATCCATGAATCCCTTTAGGTGTCTGGAAGCTAGCTTAGAATTTTTCCCTATAAACTTTGGTAAATGTTTCCTAATACCATTAGGAATCTTGTTAGGGAAACCTTTAATACCACCAACACTTAATGGCTTATATATCTTAATAGAGAACTTCTTTCAAGGGGAAAATATAATTTTCATACCCATCATGCTTTTAATTGATGTTCCAAAAGGAAATATAGGGTGTAACCAAAGATTTTGGCACCTAAAATGCTTGCAACCCTTCTAGGGTTTTTCACCTAAAAGGGTAAAGATTTGGGGCCAAAATGCAATGTTACATTCAAATATGGATGTGATGTGGGTGAAATATTCCTAAATGAGATGATATATATTCAAAACACTAATAAAATAGATAAATTATTGAATGCAAACTATAAAATATGAAGTGTTTGAAAACACTGTGTTGTATGCAAACATGAACTAGAAACATGCACAAATAAAAATAAAATTGAATAAAAATTAAAGGGGTGCACTTGGAGCTTGAAAAATGTTTTTTAAAGGTTTTGGAATTATCTAGAGATCAATTTTGATGTTCATTGGGACTCGTTCACCACTAATGGTGAATCAGTCCTACTTCTGGTAAAATCTATCAAAATAGGTTTCTAGGATGTCAAAAATTTTAAACTATAGAAAAATATTTTTCTAGCCTGGAAGTGGGACTCATTCACCATAGATGGAAAATCAGTCCACCTATAAAAATCTTCAAATTCAAAGGTCAAATTTGTGGGTCATGGTTTGTACTTTTTTGCTTGTCGGGTTACAAAATCTAAATATACAAAAAATAGGCTGAAAAGGGGTCTTCAAGATTTAATTCGGTTATGTTGAATTTGATGAATTATATGACTTATTGACCACTTCTCAAAACCTCTCTCTTTGATAAATTTTCCTATAAGACCAGTAAACACACATGCAAAGAGGGAAAAATGGTTAAGGGTTAGAGTATAGGTGTTTTCCTTGGTCAAAGCCCACTTTGGTAATCAAACCCTATGAAATGAAATGCAGTAAGAAAGGAATGATGAAAAAATAACATGAAAATGTCATAAATTCACCAAACCCTTGTTTCTGAAGTTTGAGGATATGTCAATAGTTGCTCCAAGATGCTTGATAATTGCTTGATTGAATGATGCTATGATGCTTAAATACTTATGTGGATTGAATGCAAGAATGAATACTTGGATGAATGGGGTAATGGGGGTTAAAATGAATAAAAAAAAATTATTTATACACACTTATGCCCTAATTTCTTGAAAATACATCATAGGCCAACATTAGGTCTTAATGAATAAAAACCCATCAGTAATTTGAATTTATTTTGATGTTTGTGCCAAGAAGGACTCATTCGCCACCCTAGGAAAATAAGTCCCACTCAAGGCATATGAGTGGGTGTCGTGAATTAATTTATAGTCTTTAATGATGTTTGTCAGGTTTGTATTAAAAAATACACTTAATTAAGTATTGTAAGTACATAAAGGGGCCAAATAAAGCATAAGAAAGGTGTATTTGGTGATGAAAAGTCTAGAAAAGCATGAATGTTGGTTAAAATACTTTACAAAACTTTAGAATAATACTTGGTAAGTGATAAAAATAGGGTTATTTAGGTGAATTCTAATAAGAAGAGTCTAGAAAAGTGTGAAAATGTCTTACAACACTTCACAACACCTTTACAAGACATCATAAAGTCTTAATGATTCATAAAGATTCAAGACCTAATGTGAATATATGGACCATATTAGAACATTAAATCAAGGAAAAATCAATCCAACTAAGCACAAGGAGGGATAAAACAAGAAAAATTAAAGGGTATGTGTGGGATCATCATGGAAAAAATAGGCCCTTAAGTGGCAAAAAATTTAGAAAAATCAGAGCTAGGCAACTTGATGTAAAAATTTGAATATGTTATCTATATTATTTCAAAAATATGTAAGAATAGAATTTGTATAAATTGAATTTAGTTTCTAAACTACTATTTTTTTTTTAAAAATCTATTTGGTGAAAATTTGAAATTTCAATGGAGTAGTACTTAAATTTTAGGGAAAAAATAAGTAGGTGTCTATCTGACCACCCTAACCACAATAAAATGATAATATTTTTTTATAAGATTTTAGATATAAGTAGAGGACTCATGTCTTGATGTGATGTATATTTTTTTGTAATTTTTCCAAGTAAATAATTAATTATGAAATTTTTATTACAACTTTTTAAAAATATAAAAAACTCATATGTCTAACCACCTTAACTTGGTAAAAATTTCATGAAATTCAACTCTCTTTTTTTAATCCTATAGTATGTGAAGCATAGAATGTGACACATGTTTTGGATTCCAAAAATGTGGTACCATTTGAAAGATATAGATGTTTTTAAATCAACCTATCAATCAAGACTTTAGTCATGATTTGAATAGAAAATGAATAATAAATACTTATTAAGTTAAAATTAAAGAATAATTTATATTGGTGTAAATTTGAGAATCTCCTTTAAAAACCCTTTTCGTTTCATGAATTTTGGGTAAAAAGAAAGTTGTCAGCCACATACCCATCATATTGCCACTTTTTGGCCCATCATGATCCTGCACATACTCTAAAATGGTTACTTTTTTTGTATCCACAAAGGGGAGTTATATATTTCTAGTGTATCTTTATTCAATCTTCAAATATCAATGTCAAAGTTGATGAGAAACTACCTCATTATTCTTATAAAGATGCATAGCTCAAATATAACCATGCTTTAAAACTTTCTAAAATGAAAATTTCATAAATAAGCATAGTTCTTCCACCCAATTTAGATACTACAAATTTCTCCTTAGAAGTACGTAAAATAACCACCACTATTCCCTTCCCTAGTGCTTAATTCACTTAATAGGGAACAAAGTATTTCTTCTACATCTCTAAAAATGACTTTCATACAAATTTATTTCTTCTTCAAACCAAAATAGGGGAAAATACCTAGATATATTTGTAGATATTCTAAATTATGCTTTGTTAGGTTCGTTGCATAGATTTTGAACCTCCTTTTTAGAGGATAAAACTTCAAAAATATGAAGTTTCTTTCACTAGTTGATTTCACTTTAAGCTTCCTTTTCCTCAAAAAAAAAATCACTAACATAGATTTCTTCAGAGTCACCACCTAGTTTTAGTGAGAACATTAGTTTAGAACCTTCATGAACCTATCAAGGAAAAATGATCTACTATAATTTTTTTCTTAAATTACTCCCCAGTGGAGTCACCATTTCTGTCGGTGACTCAGATGGGCAAATAAGACTCCACAATTTCAGACCTCTGGTTACCAATATTATTTTGAGATTTCCATGACTCTCTAACAAGGCTGCAACCAAATTTCAAATTTTTCCCTAGTAGAGTCTCCATTTCTATTGGCGACTCAAATGGGAAAATAAGAATAAAAAATTTCCAACCTCTAGTTACCAATATTATTTCAAGTTTTCAATGACTCTTTGACAAGACAGTTTGCAACCAAATTTCAAAGTTCTCCCTAGTTGAGTCACCATTTTTGTTGGTTATTTTTTATTGACCAAAATTATTCTTACCACATACCTATGAACTTGTAGAATTCAATTATTAGTAAGGGTAAGGATTTTATAAAACATAAGTAAGGGTTCTTAGTCCTTTACTTCTTCACTTCAGGCTCTGTGAAACCTAGAGGGTAATCCTAAACATTGTGTTTACAGATACTTATGTCTCTAAATATCAAACACAAAGTAAAAAAAATATTATCCTTAAATGTTTAATAGACACAATACCCTAAATATTTGGCTAACCTTCAAGGAAATGCCTAACTCAAAAAAGAGAAAATGTAATTCATTAAGTTTCACACACACTCAGAAAAAGATTGATAAGTAAGTTGATTTTAATTCTATAATCATCTATTGAATTGGTCACCACAATTGAAGTATAATTTTACTTTTCTAAACAAGTACCATATTCTTGGAACAAAGTCAAACCAAATACCCACATGATTAGATAATAATTTTATATATGACAATACTGAGAGCCTTAAAAATATTGCACTCAAATATTCCCAATTATCATCTCCACCATTTAATTCTTACTAGCATCCTCATAGATGACTTATTTCAAACCCACTATTATATTCAAACATTTACATCCATCCATTGAATTAATGAGCAAGAATAGAGAAGTACATCTATTGGAAACTATAGACACTTAAAAAATTCTCGATGGATCACATTAGCTAACTAATATCATTTCATCCTCAAACCCATCCTCTTTTTGCTTAATTGATTAAATTAGCCTAGCTATTTAATTAATTATCTGATTTTTGTCTATTAACCTAATTTATTAAATCAAGTTAATTCACCCCCTTTTATGCTAACATTTCATATTAAATTAAATATTTAAATTAAACTATTTAATTTAATTCCCTAATTCATATTATTTAGTTAAATAAACCTAAGTTATTTAATTAAATATCATTTCACCTTTCCCCCTTTCATTAAATCATTTAATTTAATAAAAATCACTTTATTCCTCCAAAATCCCCTAATTATGTGATTAAACCTTGTTTAATTAACAATTAATCTAATTTTCCTCCAAAAGGGGAATATTCCCATGTAATTTTCCTTATTCCCCTTTTTTTACAATTAAAAATTTCTTTTAATTTGCAAAATATCTTTATCCTCATCCATGAGAATATCCCCAAAAGGAATATTCTCTCTCCTCAAATCATTTAAAGAAAGGGATATTCTCACTTGGCTTCAAATTCAAGTTATCTTTGAACCTCTTAAGCAAGTCACCTTGTGACCTGTGTGCACAAGTCAAAAGTGTCTTTGTTTGAAACAAATGTGAGCTCTTGATTAATTCTCATCTTGAATTCTTATTTGTTGATGAGAATCCATGATCCATGCCTCTCATCTCCTTCATCTTGGATTATTGATTAATCTTTTTGATCTCAACCCTTCATTGAATCTAATTTTATTTCCTATAAATAGGTCACTATTTGGAGACAAATGAATCCATCTTTTAATTGTAAACTTATGTTGTTGAATTCACCTGCATCAATATTCTCATATTTACTCACATTTTAGTTTATTTTAGTTATTTCTAATTGCATCGTAGCTTATAGCATCCATTAATTGCTTCCATGCATCCATCTTAGCTTGTTTATAAATTAAGGTTTCCATATTTTATCTTAGAATTAGCTTATATTAGTTTAGCAGTAGCGTGATTAGTGCATTTTTAACATAAAATCATGGTAACTTAGCTCACATCATGTTCATTTTTAGCATAAACTATGTTTTCATATATCAATCACAATGGTTTCATCAATTCTCTTCCATAGAATTGATTGAAACAAGCTCAATGATCATGGGGTTTGGAAAGGGTCATCATTTCACATCAACATGACACTAATTCCAAAATAGGATAAGTTTTAAATGGGCTAGATTAGGAATTTAACTATTTTTTGTGTAGTTTGTAGCTTTCATTTTCAATTAAATGCTTAGTTTAGATTTCCAATTTGAATGATCTTGTTTGTAGGTGTAGGTTTGTTTGGTGAAGTTATCCTTTGATTCATCATGAGTCAAGCATAATCAACCCTTACCAACATTTCCTCATCTCACATTTTGGTGCTAGAGGGAGGGAAAACCATTACTCTAACCCTTTTTTAGCTTGGATTCCATTTTATTTGGTTTTGTAGGACATGGTGATGCCCAAATTACAAATATTGACACTATTTCAATAGTGTCGCCATATAGCGATGCCCTAAGAATTTGAAATCTCGGTGCTGAATTAATGCTCCGACACTAATTTAAATCTAGCGACACATATTTAATTTGGATGTATCAAAAATTTTAAAAGAAAATGCTCAAATTCACTAGTCTGATGCTTTCAAATTTCAAAATGTGATGCTAACGAGAGAAGCAATGCCAAGAAAAATGTTGATGCTATCATGCTCATTGTTTCTACTACAGAGAAATGCCCATTTTTACTAGAGAGAAGCCCATCCCTCAAACTACGACACTATCATTTTCAATGACACCCAACTAGGGTAAGAAATTTTATGTTTGTTTTTTTGACATGTGACTTAATTTCTTGGATTTATCGGGCCACTAATGCATTTTTTAATGTGTTTTGGTTGTTAGGTTAATAGGGTTTTGTAGGTTTTAAAGACGTGGATTGAAAGTGAAGAGAGTCTTTTCTATCTTAAATTCTATAATTGTAACAAGCATTTGAAACTTTGGGGCAAATATAACCTAATTTCATGCTTTCTACTTTATTCTTTAGGAAACACACTAGTGTTCAATTGGGTTTAAAATGAACACTCAAAGTTGGATAAAACCAAACCTTCACATCATCATTTTATTTTGGGTTTAAAATTAGACAAGGAAAAATTTATTTTTCAATTGGTTCTTAAAATAAACTCATCATTGTTTTGAAGAGTTAAAATTTACAAGTGTTTACTATGTTTTGTGATTTTCAATGTTCTTAGTAGATGTGTATACAATTCTCTCATCCCATTTGGTGAACTTGAGAAATAGAAACATTCTCTAACACTTTGTAAGATCACCTACATCTTTTTATTGGGTTTAAAATTGAAAAATCATGATCGTGTGAGAAAGAGACATTGTGTGTGTTCCCTCCTTGCACTTTACATGAATTGGATAGTCAAAATACAATTTTACTCCCTCACTTTTGTTATCTTTAGAGGGATCTTCCTAAGAACAATTCAAAGGTGAATCCAACTGGTTTTTCAATTAGGCCATATCTAAATCGATAAGAATAAACTGTCAAGTCCTCATGGTATATAGGCCTTAGCAATATATAGTGTCTTTCAAAATGGGGTACTACTGTAAAAAGTATAAGAGCCCTTAGTAGGATTGATTAAAGCCTTTAGTGGCTTACTAGACACTTGCAATGTTCCATTTCCTCGATTACCCTTACTACAATGCATTTGTTTAGCAAGCAAAAATCCTAAAAATATTTGTTGGTGTAAGAACGGTCATTCTGAAGCCACCCCACATCTATACTATTGAATTGTAGAAATATAAAAATTCCTTTTGATATCCATATTTTTAAGATTTTGAGATTTGGTGGTCTCAAGAAGTGTATCATGGAGGGGAGTTATTTCGACCAAATCTCTAATTGTTCGCATTGTCTAGTGTTTGGAGAAATCCTAGTAGGGACTCAACAAATATAGCCATTTCTATCCAATAGTTGTAAATGATTGTGATTCAGTCTAATACTTTTCTTGGTTTCAAAACAATACAAAAATAAACATTCACTATCATCCTCAAAATTTCAAACACTTTGGCTCAAATATGGACTTCTTGAGTTAGCCTTGATATTACTAGTTTTCCTAAGGATTTATCCTAAGCAATTTCTAAATATATTGACATTAACCTTAAACCCATATTTTCCCAAAGACAACATAGGCAGTTATGGCTTTAGTCTCATGATTTTCACAAAATGGATGTCAAGTCCTCATGGTATATAGGCCTTAGCAATATATAGTGTCTTTCAAAATGGGGTACTACTGTAAAAAGTATAAGAGCCCTTAGTAGGATTGATTAAAGCCTTTAGTGGCTTACTAGACACTTGCAATGTTCCATTTCCTCGATTACCCTTACTACAATGCATTTGTTTAGCAAGCAAAAATCCTAAAAATATTTGTTGGTGTAAGAACGGTCATTCTGAAGCCACCCCACATCTATACTATTGAATTGTAGAAATATAAAAATTCCTTTTGATATCCATATTTTTAAGATTTTGAGATTTGGTGGTCTCAAGAAGTGTATCATGGAGGGGAGTTATTTCGACCAAATCTCTAATTGTTCGCATTGTCTAGTGTTTGGAGAAATCCTAGTAGGGACTCAACAAATATAGCCATTTCTATCCAATAGTTGTAAATGATTGTGATTCAGTCTAATACTTTTCTTGGTTTCAAAACAATACAAAAATAAACATTCACTATCATCCTCAAAATTTCAAACACTTTGGCTCAAATATGGACTTCTTGAGTTAGCCTTGATATTACTAGTTTTCCTAAGGATTTATCCTAAGCAATTTCTAAATATATTGACATTAACCTTAAACCCATATTTTCCCAAAGACAACATAGGCAGTTATGGCTTTAGTCTCATGATTTTCACAAAATGGACATTGTGAAAGTTATGGTGTTTTTGACATAAACATCTAGTTTGGAAACATAATCAAGATAAGTGTTTTTGGTAAAATAAATTCACTTAAGCAAAGATAAATTGAAAAATGAACCCTACATGACTATTTGGAGACTCATCATTTCCATTGAACAACCTGATCTTCCAAGTCCTATAATTCAACCAAACTTTGAACTCATAAATGGCAAAGAAACATATCTCATTAGCAGTTTGAGAAGCTTCACTTTTGAAAACAAGGAAACAAATACATAGTGGAGAAACACAACAACCATTTTAGATGAAGAAGAGGGGAAAATAGAAATTGAGGCTAGAAGGCCCATATTACCATCACCTATGTGGCAATAGATATCTTCCTTTCTTCCATAAACTTAAATTGTTTTCACATGATCTCACATAAAATTAGGATCCCTAAGCCATGGTCTACAAGTCGAGTCATTTTAGAATTAGGAATCTAACTCCAAAAGCTCTCAAGAAACACATTTTAGTGCTTCACAGAAATAGAGACAAGTTGGTAGAAAATTTTTATAGACATTCTTCAAGGTATAGTCTAGAATAATGGGTGATTCCATAAAGTTGGTTTACAATTTATGGGAGATTCTATTTTTTTCTAAAATCACATATTTTTAGAAAATATAATGATTTAATCCTTAAAAATTTCCATTTGAAGAATTCCAATTAAAGAGGGTTTAATCAAACTACCTTAGATCAAACCTCCTTGGATAGAATCCCGCTAGTTTTAAACCATACCTATAACGAAGTCTCTTTTATGCCTATCAAAATGTTGATAAAAAATCACTTTTGATTTACCTTTGAGGGATCAAATGAATTCAATTAATATTTTTTTTGTATGTATGTACTCCTTATTATAAGCTTCCCAAAAAGTATAATTTTAAATAAATTTAATTTAATTATTATATTTATTTTTTATTTCTTGTGAATGTCAGTTTTTCACCAAAAGTGAAGCTCCTATTTGGCACATGTGGAAAAATAGAATATTATCAAAACAAAAAATTAAAAAATATGAGTGCACTAGATATTGAAGTCCTTGATCCAACAAAAAAAAAAAGAATTTTGATATAGACAAAAAATCTTATGCATTATACAACCTACCTATGTCTAAATTGTAATTTTTTTGACTTAAAAACTTGATTAAGGAAAAAATAATCAATAAAACACTATCTAACCAAGTGGAAGCACTAGATATTGGAGTTACAAATATAAATTTGAAAGAATTAGAATTTTATCCTTCATGGAAAAAAAGTTGTGTTATATGGTGAGCATCACTCCTTAAAAATGTTATATTTTGAAAAAACCTAGTTTTCGAGGGAAATGGAAAAAGAGGTGTAATCTAATTCCAAAAAAATTGAAAAGTCTAGTTTGCATCATCTTCAAATTCCTCATGGTTTAGCTATTATAGGTGCCTGAAAGTGAAGATTTATTGAGAAAAAATTATTTCAGTGTCCAGTTTAGCCAAAAATTGTAAATCACTATTGTGGGATCACCCTTATATGCATTATTTTGGCTTGGTCAAAGCCTATGTCTTTTTACATGATACCAAAATCCTATAAATGATTCATCGAATAATCAAAATTTGTAGGGGAAAATCTTCAACACTTCATTTCAGAAATAGGAATCATAGAACAAGGTATGGTCAAAAGTGGGCTTCAATACTTTACCACAATTGTTACACTTTGATGAGAAACTATTATGCTTGAGCTAGGAGATCCCGAATAGGTTTGAAAATTCTCATCCATTATCTCATATAAATCATTGATTATTTAGGATTTGAACAATTTTAGAGGTCTAGCATCATTCTCACAACCTTGTTCTTGTAAGAAAAAAGGTTCACTTTAGGTCAACATTAGGTCAAACATTAAACTCACCCCTTCATCAAATCCCATCCTTCACTTCGTCCAATATTACAAAATTTCAAGTACACCAACACTTTGTGACTTAAACATCAAACCAACTGCTAACTTAGCTACTTTGTATGTGAAATGTATCCTTTTTCATGCACTTAGTTAAGGTAGTTATCATATTTGAACTAGCTCATCTTGAAGGTCACAAGTCTACCCTAAATATTTCTAAGTTCATAAACATCCTTTATCCCAACATCAAAACATAAAACTCAAGTCAAAAGTGTTGTCCCAAAACATTTGCAAAGATCACTTTACACATCATCCATATTTTCACCCCCCATTATCATCATTGCTCCCAAAATACTTAGAGTGTCCCTTTTACCTAGATTTGAGTCAACTAGAGAGTTCAAACATTACAAAACTTAACACAAATCTCCCATAGGTGACAAAAAATTTATGGTAAAGACAGGATCACAACACAAGAGAATCATGGAGAATTTTTTTTTACATTTATCTCAAGTGATCCAAATCCTTTAGAGTTCGATTTAAGTAATGTTACCCCATCACAACAACTATCATCTCATTCAAGACCATATGAGATTGAAGATGTCATGAATAATCCATTTGAAATTACTAGTGAGAAACTTATAGAACATCAAGCTTTCTAAAATGTAGCTCCTATCTTCTCAGCATTTATAGCACAAAATTTAACAAAAGGTTTCACAACTCCAATGCTAGGGCTAAATCAAACCTATATTCCTAGTCTTTCAACGAGCCTTGCCAAATATTTTGGTCACATCTCACCATTTGAAAATAGTACACTTTTGGGTACCCTTGACACTAATCCTCCACCTCCCACCACCGCTTGGATACATACTTTTGGTGCTCCTATTCCTGAAGCTCCAAAACAACTACACACAATGCTTGAACTTTATTATTAAACCACCTCTTCGACATTTTTGGGACACCCTTCTTCATCCATACCTGTGAGTTCTACAACTGTGCCTATCATCATGCAAAGCAATATAGACCAAGTATCTCAAAATAACACATAAGGGCATGTCAATTCTATATCATATAAATAACCCTTAACACAAATAAGGACATCTTTATCCAACCCTCCAACGGGTTCATCCATCCCATCCACCATTTCCACATCATCCACCATCAATCCACCTCAAAGCAACCCCTTACAAGTTCTATCAATCCTAGAAGTACCTTGATCACAAATCCCTTGTTTAGATCTTTTGCAAAAGGCAATCCTCAAAGCATAGTGTTGATGACATTTTTACTCGCAATAAACATATCAAATAAAATCTCCACAAACAAGACTATAGAGAGCCTATCCTTCTTGAAAGATATGAAACAAATACAAACTAAGAAATAATTATGCATTTACAAAGAAAATATTAACTTTCGTTTAATCCCAAGTCTTCGATAACTAGGTCACGGTTGCACTAGGGCCGCTCTCAAGTAATGATGTGATGATTTGTTGTTAATCTCAAAGGGACTTTGGTTATTTCTAGATTTTCTGAGAATTATTAACATTTCACATAAAAATTTACTTTGTCATCAAATGACATCATGAAATTGAAAGATTCAACTTAATATTTCATGAATAACACAAATTCTTTTCTATCACTTTAGTAAATTTAGCATTAAGTATTCAACAATTTAATGGAAACTAAAATATTTTCAACAAAACTATTTCCATTCACTTATATTTTCTTTTTGGAACATTTTCAAAGTATTAAGCATCTAATCTAATATAAAACATAAAAAATACTAAAAATTAAATGTTTCTCCTGGTTATTCTCCATGGATGCCCCAAAGAATTAATCAACACAAAGCACGCCACATTATATTTCACTAGATTGTTTTATAGCTACGTATAAAATGATGCAATCTTTTAAAGAGGGGGTTTCATTTATGGACACTAAATAGGTTTTGTATGCACCCTTAAATGGCATAGCATACAATCTTGTTCAATTGAACTTACAAAACTAGATACAAAAGATATTGAGATAGGTATTTATCCATTAAGCTTTGATACCAATTAATTTCTAAGTGCATACAAATTTTTATGCCATAATGGTTCAAAAAACAATAAAAAAGAACAAACTTAAAAAAAAAAATTGCTCCTCCGACATCCAAAAATTTCAAACTTAAAATAAAAATGTGGGAGGAGATGGCCTTTTATAGAAATAAGTCATTAAAAAGGTCAACTTTAAAGTATCTTAGAGAAACTAGAAACAACAAATTAAAATGTGTCATGTGGCATGTGCCAACTGTCATCAAGAATATTCTAGAATAATTCAAAGCTTTGACTTTGTCCATAATAATGCTTTTCTCCATACTTCAGCATGAAAACTTCATTTCCATCAAGGCTACAAGCTTCTTTCTAAAATAATGGAATGAAAACACCTACCGAGACCAATATCAACCTATAAATTAAAACAACAAATAAATTCCATTATATTTCCAGTATCCAGTATCCAATTCTTTTTGTATTCATTTATGGCTTTGGTTCTGGACTTCCTCCTTATTTCATTCATTGGTACCCTTGGAAAGCTCTTAATATTTGATGCATGTGTTCCTTTTAAATCCTTCGTATTGCTCTCCAAGTAAGCTTGAGCCTTGTATATTCTTTAGTCACTTGAAGTATGACATCATTTTTTTGTGTTTTATCTACTTCATATTTGGGGATGACATATCTCACTATATTATTTCATCGATGAATTCCCTTGTCTATAATTGAATAGGATATCTTTTTATCCTTTCTATCCATTCCTTGAAATCTTTAGCTTCCTTCCCATCCTACCCTAATGTTTGGGGATCAAAGCCTTAACATGACAATACTTCATTAAATTCTTGATTTTCTCTCATCAATCTTTTGCACTCAATGGTTATTCTTTCAAATCCTGCAATACATTATACTAACATGTCACCCTCCATTTCAAATGATTCTTCCATTTTCTTGGCAATGAAATTTCAATTTTTTATATTTTATTATTTTGTATTAACTCTTAGATATCTATTTGTATGATAATTTCCATATTTCATCTTTCATCAGTTACTTGCTCCTGGTGAAGTCTACATTCATCTTCAAATCTTTTCATTTTCTTTGAATGGTGGTATGCTTCCTTGTACATTCTTATTGCATTTGTAATAAATTCATCTCCCTACCTTATCTAGTATTCAATCCATTCTTCAAACATATTCATTTTATGATGAACTGCAACAATGTCATCTACCTACTCTTGTGACATTAGTACCAGATGTTGGGGCAATTCAGCTTATTCTTGACCAGATAAATTTAGTGACTTGATAAAATGCTCCAAGGTAGAAATTCTTTCTTTCAATTCTCTTTTCTTTTGTTTATATTTATGTACTTCAGCAATAGTAGCATTAAATTCACTTTTATTTCTTCTAGTTCTTGCTACCAAGATGAGTGTCCAAGATTAATACTTGTGATTTTGTACTCCTTATGTGTTATCTCATGTCTATCCTTGTCATTTTTTGGGGTAGCTATCTAGAAAGTTCTATTACCATCTGCATTCCTCAGTATGACATGCTTTTCCTTTGCTTCACACCTAGGTTTAGGAGTACTTACTTCTTGTATGAAATTATTTAGATTTAGAGGTAATACTTTTGTTTCCATTGGAGAAGCTAGTTCCCTAATTAACCAATCAGGTGTATCATCATCTTGATGTACCTTTGTAGTTGTTTCTTGTCTCTATCTATTACTTGGTTCAAGAATTTCATCTCTCTAACTTTCCATATTTTATGAAATGTGAATTTTTTTAGCAACAGCTGACATAGACTTGGGATTGGTGGGATTTAGCACTGCCTCCTCTATTTAGAGAATTATATTTTCCTATCTGTCCATTTTTTTTTTCTCTATGAATCTTATCTTCTTCATTTTTCAGTTCCATATCCTATGAACTATGTAGCTTCCTCTTTTGGAGTTTTAGTTTCAATTTTAGTTTCAACATGGTCTTTATTTGATTCTTCAAAGACCTATGAGTGTTCATTAACATTTTGCACATTATCAAAAGAAAATTGAGAATCAAGAGTGTCTTCAACAACTCATTTATTAGTAGGACTTTTCTCTACATCTTCCCCTAGTTCCATTTCAATCACACTAGGATTTACTGCCTTTGAGGTGAGCATCCCTTGAATAAATTCTTCGTCAATATTTATGGGGTTAGAGCTTGTATCCTTAATTTCCTCTATCATTGGGTGTACTATGGGCTTGTCTTTGGATTTATTTTCCTTTACCTTTTACCACATTAGAACCCATCTATCTACTTGTTCCTTAATTTTGGCCTCATCTTCCTCAGAGATTCCCTCTAACGCCATAGGAGTCCCACCTAGTGCTTACTTCATACTAGTCATAATAATAGAAGGGGAGAAGTGAATAATTTTGCAACTCTTTGAGATGTAGACCTAGTTTGTCTACCAACATTCCTTGTTACTCTTGTTCCTTCATCAATATTTATTCTAGTTATGAGTTGATGGGTTCAATTCCTCTTCCTCTTAAACTTTTACAAAAATCATCAATCCTGTCTTGAGTATACCTTAGGAATAGCCTAGTAAAATCATCAATTGATTTCATGCATTCATCATCAACAACTGGGTCTAGAATGGGTTCATCATATACCCTATCATTATTGTAAAACTAATTCAAAACCTGACTATCACCTTCTTCCAATTGGTTTAGGATGTCATAGAGTTTGAGCAATCGATAAAACCCTAAAGTCATTCTTTCATACTTTTTCCTTTTGATGATGTGCTTGTCTTCACAATTAAGCCAATAATCTTCTAAATTATGTATATGAGCACAAAAACTAACTATATTTCTAGCAATATTTCCTTCAATATAATAATACAATATCTAGAGTGGAAATTATTCAAAATGGTAGGTCCTCAGTTCCTCCTCGCATAGATCAGTTACTTTGATTGCACTGCACTTATAATTCCCTATTGTGATGGGAAATTTAAAAGAGTCCTTCTTGCAAGAATGGCTATAAAGAGCCTAAGATGGTTTTAAGTTTCTCACTAATTCCAATAAAAGAATTTTATCCATAGGATACCTTGGCAGCATGAATGGGTATCCATCAAATCCCTCCACTCTGATGTAGGAGTAAGTTGGGAACTATATGTACTAGCCTCCCATAGTTTGAATGGCACTTTGTGCTTCTAGGGATAATCTCTTAGATTTGTTACCTTCCATTGTTCTCACTAGTTTCATGGAGAAAAAATCATTAACTTTTCTATAATCACCTTTATACCCATGAATAGTGATTTGGGGAAAATGTGCATATATCAAACTATTGCCAACTTTTGTGCCTAGAGAACCAATCTATTTTAATCCTTTTTTATTGGCTCTCATAGCACAAGAGTAAATAACATATGATGACATCTAGAAACATCTAGTCATGGGGAATGTAGTAATATTTTCATGTAGCCTATCACTTATCAATTTTCCCCAATGCAACTATACAAGAACTTCCACCATTCGATATATTATCGTGAACATCTAGGGTTCAAATTTGAATGCATCTCTCAAACCAGTTACTCTGCTATGTAAATTTATTATGTCTTGTATCTCTTTTTCAAATAAATTTATTATGTCTTGTATCTCTTTTTTAAATATAGACCTCTGAATTACCTTAGTTTGTGGTGTGATTTGTTGTTGGAACCATTGGGTGCTCATAATTTCTCTATTATGCTCTTCAGTGCTTTGATATGTCTTGGCCTAGGCCTTCAGGTCAACATTGAACATCTATGTGTAGGAGGGGAGACCGAATGTACACATCATTCCTTTTTCAAATAAGTTTGCATAAGTTCTTCCTTCCTTTTCAACAATCCTTTTGGTTGGATTGTAATAGTTTATGCATTGCATGACTAATTCCAAAGCTTCCATTCCTAGCAGAAACCCTCCTGCAGGAAGTAACCCATTGTATATGAAAATTTTTGTGCATTACGTAGCATTCTCTTGCAACAACCGTGACTGGATTTTAATGTCAAAAGATCATCCCATGTGGGTATTTGTGAGCACCAAATTAATGAGTACTGCCTATGAATTGCAGTACTTCAATTCATCTTTTGCTCTTGCATTAGAAGTGCTCATTTTGGATATAATGTTCTTTGCAATTATTAAAATAGTTGTCTATGTGTATGAGTTAGGTTTAAATTTGACCACAACTTATATTTCATAAAATTTTCAATTCGTTCTTTGATCAAATTTAACAACTCAGAGAAAAATTATCATTGCAATTTCAAAATGATAAAATACCATTATCAAAGATTTCTAGCTTGAGAAACCTTTATCAATAAATCAATTATTCAAAACATACCTATTTCTAGTTAAAAATGGTGATTCTTCAAAATGCAACTTCAAAACCCTTGGTGGCCACATCTTAGTTTCTCAAAATCTTACCTCTCTTTTCATGCCAAAGTAGCTTCATGAATTCAATGTCTTTAGAAAATTTGCAATATGACGTGAAGTGGAGTGTTGTAAAAGCAATTGTACACTTGAGGTGGTGCCAAGTACATAAGTATTTTTCCACCATTAATTACTTGTTATTTCACATTAATTCTTAGAATAAAGGTGTTATCAAAACGAATTATGGTTCAAATCATGAACACCTAGATTTCTGAGTTGGCTCACTATTTGAGAAGAAGATGTAGTGATTATACATGGAAGTTATATGTCACACTAATTATATACAAGGTATACGCCATTAAAGATGTGCAATTAATGATGACCATCAGGGTTGAGGCTTTTGACAATGCCTTTGAAAGAGAATCACATAACACTAGAATCTAAGAAATACTTCCTAGAAAAAGAAAGAAAAACTAGAACATGAGAGACCAAAAAATGAAACTGAAATATATACTTGATGAAATTTCAAAGCAGACTTTTCGGTTTCCAACTTTTATTTCAAAGAAACAATAAAGCACTAGACTCCAAACAAAGGGAAAATTACTATGTTTATAAAATTTGATCAATAAAATACCAAAGGTCCACATTTTTCCAAAAGGGGAAAAATGGGGCATGTTGTGAGACTACACAACAACTAGCAACCAATAAAACTAAAAAAAATAATACAAAGTCAATTCTAGATCTAACATTAATGTTCCAACTTTATTTAGTATTCTAATTATAAATCATGGGATCCTTATTCCATTTCCAAATATTACTTTGGTTAGCCTACTCAATTAAGTATTACTGAGCTCGCATGTGTGCAACTAATTATTTTTGCTACAGTAAACTTAGAAATATTAATCCTTTGCATTATTCTACATAATATGACAATTCCTTTTAAACCAACCAAGGATAGAGCCTCATTGCCAGTCAAGCGTCCATAGCCCTGACAAAGTTATCTTTATAATTCCCCCAAAACATAGCTCTACTATTGGCTAGGTATCCATAGCCCCTATATAGTTATTTGGATAGCCTAAAGAGTTGATATCACTTGTTATTTTATATAGCAATGATAACTCATTTTTCACTTTTGATATTACAATAATAGCTCATTTATCAACTTGAAAGCATTGAAGCATCACTATTAGGTTGAGAATTATAGTGCTAGGAAAGGAAGTCTTTTGAGTTTTCAATTAATGTAAAGAAATGCTATCCCAAATTTTAGTAGAATGATTTAAATGTGTTTGTTTGTAGCTCAAAATCAACTAAATAATTCATGCTAATCAAAATATATAAAATTGAACAATTCTCAAACAATTTATAAATGGAAAAATAATTTCGGTCATAGTAGAGACTAAAGTTCTAGAGTTGACATTCTATTGACTTGTAAACCATCAAAAGTTGATAATCAATGTAAAGTCAAATGACATAGTACTCGAAAAAAAAAAGGCGAATAAAAGCAAACACAAAACAAAAAGAGAAAAAAAAGAAAAAAGTTTACAAGAAAACTATTTACTCATGACTAAAAATAATGCTTTAGAAATCTCCCATTAATAGTTAATGGGATATCTTCACTAGTCATGGACTTTAGTCTATAAGTGCTATCACCCAAGATTTTAGAAATTTGGCATGGGCCTACCCATGATCTATTAAACTTATCATGTTTTTTTGTTACGTTCATGAACTTTATTCCAATATAGGACCAAATTAGATATTCTAAAAGTCTTTAATTTGGCACTCTTATCAAACCAAATTTTCACTATGGATTGATGTTTAGCGAAATGATCTATGTCTCATGTTCATTTCTCATATAAATGCATCAATTGCAACAATCAATATTTAGTTTGATAATATAATCCAATATATTCTTGTGGAAACTACTAGGTAGGGATTTTTAAGTTTATTGGGAGCATATGATCTACCCCGTAGACCAAATGATAGGGAGAATTACCTAATGCAACTTTCATCCTAGTATGGTCTACCCAAAGGGTGAACCTTATCAAAGAATTCCATTCCATAGGGTTCTTTTCAATCAATTTTTTAATTATATCCAAAAAGTTCTTATTTGATGATTCAGCTAATCCATTTCCCTATGGATAATAATTAGACAAAGAATTTTATGTTATGCCATATTCAAATGCCCAATTAGGAAATTTTAATGAAGAAAAAGTAGGGCCATTATCACATACCAATGTGTATGAAGTTCCAAACCTAGTGATAATGTTTTCTTCCAAAAATTTGATGACTACAACAGTAGTGCATTGCTTGTTGGCCTATGCCTTTGTCCATCGAGTCAATAATCTTTAGCATTCAATATGAATCTATGTCCACCTGAGGATGGAGGATTAATATTTCCAATAAATTATAACCCCCATTGTGAAAAGGGATGCATCTCCATCATCGACTGCAGTGATTGAGCATTAAATCCTCCTTTCTTTGACACTATCTGACATGTGGGTACGTGTAGGATCATGATGGGCCAAAAAGTGGTGACCTGATGGGTATGTGGCTGACAACTTTTTTTTACCCAAAATTGATGAAATGAAAAGGGTTTTTAAAGGATATTCTCAACTTTCCACCAATATAAATTGTTCTTTACTTTGAATTTAATAAATAATTACTATTCATTTTCTATTTGAATTATGACTAAAGTCTTGATTGATAGGATGATTGAAAAAAATATATAGCTTTCAAACAGTATCACATTTTTTGAATTCAAAACATGTGTCACATTCTATTCTTTGCATACTATAGGATTAAAAAAAATGAATTTTGTGAAGTTTTGACCAAGTTAAGGTGGTCAGACATACGAGTTTTTTATATATTTTTTAAATTTAGTAAAAAATTCATAATTAATTATTTACATGGAAAAAAATTACAAGAAAATATGCATCATATTGGACATGAGTCCTCTACTTATATCTAAAATCTTATAAAAAAAATTATCATTTTATTGTGGTTAGGGTGGTCAGAAAGACACTTATTTTTTCCTTGAAATTTAAGTACTACTGCATTCAAATTTCAAATTTTCACCAAATAGATTTTTTATTTTAAATAAACCTAGTATTTTAGAAACTAAATTTAATTTTCTACAAATTCTATTCTTACATATTTTTGAAACAATATAGATAACTTATTCAAATTTTTATGTCAAGTTTCCTAACTCTGATTTTTCTAAATTTTTTGCCACTTAAGGGCCTATTTTTTCCATGACAATCTTGCACATACCCATGTATGATAGTTTTTAAAATGTTCATAAGTACCTTTAAAAATATTGGGTTAATAGTAGCTTTCTCTTGAAATAAGGTGTGCAGTAGCCAATGGTGCTCCATGAGTTGTTCCAAATCTATCATGTAGTTCCTGCAACACTTTATCAACTTGTGTTCTATTTAAACATCTTAAATAAAATCCTTCATGACTTTTTTTAAATAGAACCCCTCCCTTAGTCATATAACTTTATGATTTTATCTTGAGTGCTCTTCTTTTATTCCTTTGGATATGATTAGGGAAAGTATGGTTAACCAAATAATGCCAAATTTCTGAGTACTAGTCTTCTTGATCTTTTTCATCCAACATGTATTGTTGACTTGAAATTTGGGGATCTATTTCTGCAATAGATTTAACCAAAGCTTGTCCTCTAACCAACCTCATAGGTATGATGTCTAAATCATATTCTTGTAATATGGTAACCCATTTAGCTCTCTTTTCTCCAAGCTCACTTTGTGTCAACAACATTTTGATAGTTGAATTTGGGACAATAGCTTTAACTATACTCCTGAGGATGTAATGTTTGAACTTGCATATGACTTTGACCAAATAAAATTCTTGTTTTTCAATATATTTATATCTCAATTCCACTTCCTTGAATTGAGGTATCTTGAAAGAAATTGATTTTTCTTCTTTATTTTCGTCTTTCTATGTTAATACTACTACACAAGTATGACTAGAAGCAAATAAGTAAATATAAAAAGGTTTAATATAATCTGGACTTACCAGTACTGGTGCTTTTGTAATTGTAGTCTTTATAGTATCAAAGGAGATCTTAGCTTCATTTGTCCACTCTATTTTGGCATCTTTCTTTAACATATCATTAAGTGGCTTTAGTATTTTAGAAAATCTTATAACAAATTTCTGAACAAAGTTAATCTTACCAAAATATGACTTCAATTATTTTCTACTTCTTAGGGGAAGTTATTTGAGTAGTGTGTTCACTCTATCTACATAAATTGAAATACCATGTTCAGAAATGATATGTCCCAATAAATTTCCTTTAGTCACCCTAAAAATACATTTTTAAGGATCTAGAGAAACTCCATAAGGTTCACACTTCTGTAATATTTCTCTGAGATCTCGAGCATGATCTCTTTTGTCTTTAGAAAATACTACAAGGTCATCCTTGTAAATGATGATGCATTTTCCTCTCAATTCTCAAAAATCATAGTCCATGGCTCTTTGGAATGTAGCTCCAATGTTTATCAATCCAAAAGACATCCTTTTGTAACGATAAGTTCCCCACTTAGTGGTGAAAGTTGTTTTCATCCAATCTTCCCTCGATACCATTACTTGATTATATCCCAAAAATCTATCCAAAAAGGACATCATTTGTGAACCATTGACTATTTGTAACACTTTTTGAAGTGAGGGTAGTGGATAATTTTCTTTTTCATATACTCTATTGAGATTCCAAAAATCTACACACAATCACATGTCTCCATTCTTTTTCCTTACAGGGACTAAATTTGTCACCCAAGTTGAATGTATGATTGGAAAAATTGGTGACAAAATTTTTTAAACTTCCTTTTGAATTAAAAGCTCTAAAAGTGCATTGATTGGACATTACAGTTTCTATTAGAAAGGTTTCACATCAAGCTTCAATGTTATAGTATGTGTAATGATGGGAGTGTCATACATTTTCAGATCTTCATACATCCATGCTATGACTTTCTAATAATCTTTATGTGCCTAAGCAATATTTCTTGTCTCTTCTTCAATACAAACCTTCCCTATGAGTATATTCTTAGCAACTTCTTCAATATTCAAATTATATAACTCAGATAATCCTCCTTCACTTTGAGGTAAATCTTTCTGTCTGACTATCTAATCAATATCAAAAAATTGTTCTAACTCAATTATTCCTTTTGAAATATTATTATCTTTGACTTGAGTCAATTCTTCATCTTAAATTTTTCTATCAGGGTGATCTATCTCTTTAATAATTTTTTATTCAAAAATACTAGAATTAGTAATGAGTTTCGATATGCGCCTGTCATTTTCAAACACCTGTAGATTAGTAACATTATCAGGAACTGAAGGTAATTGTACCAATTCAACTATGAATCTTTTCAAATATGAAGTCTCTAAAGGTTCCAAAGTACTAGTAGTAGTAGCCAAAGCATTGACTCTCTAATTAAATCTTCTTGGGATATGAGTAATATTAAATGCATCAAACTCTTTGATCAAATCCCACATTTAGTATCAATAATTAGATAATCTCTTGTAGTGGAAACTATATTGCCTACAAAATTTTTTAACTACCAATTGTAAATCACCAAACACTTTGAAGATTCTAACCTTTTTCTTGATTTACAGTCCTAATCAAGCCATGTAAAAGAGCTTTGTATTCTGCCACATTGTTAAAGTACATTGAAATGGCAATCGATATGTAGAAAGAAAGGACTTACCTTGTGGGTTGATAAGTTCCACTCCAATTCCAATTCCTTGTTTTGATTTTGATCCATCAAATTTGGGAATCTAAGCTTGATCATTTGTATTCAATATTTTACCATTCTTCGAAGTCTTCATACAAATATTTTCATTTTGTATGTTTTGGCCTTCATTTTTATGCATTTCTAGTTCAATTCTTGCGACATCATAATTTCCTAGACAATATCGGTTGTCAATTCTATGGATTATCTCCAAAAACATCATACAATTTCTCTCTAAATGTGCAACATTGTGCAATCAACACTAGCCCTACAATAACAAACTTTTTAGGGAAATTTTACTTTTATTATTCTCTTGAGCTTTTGCAATAATACTCTTTTGAAATTTATCATAAGGATTATTCTCCTCCTCAAAGGAGTTACAATCTAATTAAATTAAAACATCTATTCTAGGAATTAAATCATTATATTTCTCAACATCACTAGTAAAAACTTCTTCAATTTTAACTCCTGTATTGTGTACTCTATCAACTCTTGGTTCTACATTGATATATAGAACTTCATTTTTCTTATTTTAATCTATGATCATATATTTCATACAAGGTTCTCTTTCAATCCCGATTTGATTAGGAAATCCTTTCCATGGTAGCCACATGTGTGAGAAGTCAGTAGACATGTATCCATTTAACATTTTAGACCATTCTCTACTTAAAAGCATATCATAGGTATTAGACCTGTATTTCTATGACTTGAATGTCAATGTAATATTGCATTCGAGGGTTAGAATCCAATTGCATGTGGATATTAGTCAACTCTCCTACCATATTTACCTCTATCTTGTCAAGTTGATCAAATTTCTATAAGAAAATTGTAGGAGTTAACCCCAATGTTTGACATATGGATAACAACATCACATTAGTAGAAGCTCCAAAGTGTACTGAGCAATTATGAAGATTCTTACCAAATATACTCAAAGTGAGAAAAAATGGTAGGGACTCTAGCTTTCCTTTATAAAAGGTTACTTGTACTTCAGCTATGGGAATGATATTCTTATTTTTCACTTTAGCTTGACTATCTTTCACTTGAATGTCCTTGGATTTTCTTTCTTTGGGAAAATCTTCCAAAGAATTTAAGAAATATTTCTTGATCATAGGTGTTTTAAGTAGTTCTGACAAGGAAAGGTTGATCTTTACTTTCTTGATTTCTTCCACTAAGTAAATAGTCAAATTGTTTTGATCAACGAGGTCAATCTTTTCACCTTTTGAAACATTTGATGAATTGTAATGAGAGGTCACCTTAGGTAATCCAAATTTATTGCTTGATTTTTCATTAGGTGGAGTATTAAAGTTATTTGGTAGGATGAAAATTGTTAAAGGTCCATTGAACTTACCTCCACTATTAGTGTTATTCCTTGTGTTGTAGTTGCTATGCCCTTAATATTATTGTACATCGGGTTATGAATAGTCGGCTTGTGGCTATCTTAACTCTCTATTAAGTCATATTATCATTAGTATATTGTTATTTAGTTGTTTAGGTTGGCCTAAGTCTTATATAGGTGTGTCTAAGTCGCCCTAGGTGATATCCTTGGCATAAATAGGTATATATAGGAGGTTGTGAGTCTTATTTCATCATCAAGTTGTGAAGTGTGTTCTCATTAGACATATTTGGAGGTTTTCCCCCTCGAAGTGGCTTGTTATTCTCAGTTATTATCAAGTATTTGCAGCATATTTCATATCATATTCTTCTATTGTGCAAGTTATTTCATAACAAGTGGTATCAGAGCATGATCTTGGCACCATAGAGGCAAGGTTTTTCTCAATTTTGGAGGTGATTTTGGGAAGAGAATATCTTTCAGATTTTGGAAAAAAAATTTCTAATTTTTAAAGGGTTTTTGAAGAACATATTGAACAAGCTACAGTCCATATTTTAGAAGAATTGGAATAGAATTAAGTGAATTATTGCAGGATTAGGGTGTCTACACTATTTTTTTGGAGTCTACATATCGTGCACATCTTGTTGAATTGAAGTCTGATTTTTATTGGGTTTTTGAAGAAATACCAAAGGAGATTATAGTAAAAATTTCAAAGAATTTAAGTTTCATTTGTGTGATTTATTTCAAAATTAGTGGTTTCCATCATGACAGGGCCTGCAACAAGGGGTAAAAAGAATGTTGTCACTCCAGGGAAGACTCCTGATAAGGATGGTGAAACAATCGAGGATATTACTCATAATGAAGAAATAAATAAGGTCAAGGAAGAAATTTCCTCAATTAAGATGGATGTGTGTGACCTAAGAGGAGATATGTCAGACATGCGAAACATGTTAAGCACCTACATAGTTGAATCAAGAAAGGAGTTCTCAAGCAGCCAAGGTGAGAATTCTAGGTCAGCTACTACTAACACAAGCTTTAGTACTCCTATGGGATCTAGGAATTTATTTCCAAAGGTGGATATGCACAAGTTTGATGGTAAGGATCCTCTAACATGGATAAACCAAATGGAGAATTTTTTTGAAGTACACCAAATACCAAATGGACAAAAGGTCACAATGGCTTCCTTATATTTAGAACCAGATCAATTCATTTGGTATCATTGGCTCTGCACTCATCAAGGTAAAAATGGGCTCACCATCTCATGGTCAATTTTTACAGAGGAACTCCAAGCACAATATAGCAATAGCATCACAGACAACTTCTTCAGCCAGCTAGCTAAACTTCAACAAATAGGATCAGTTAAGGTTTATATTCAACAATTCCAAAATCTATCCTTAAGGGTGGATTCAATTACGGAGGAAAACTTGAATGACTTATTCTTGGGTGGTCTCAAGGATCACATTCAACATGAGGTATGCATCTTTAGCCCTAGTTCCATAAATGAGTCTTTTATCTTAGCATGTAGGGTAGAGGAGAAATATTTGATTCCTAAGAAGCAAGGGGATAATGTGAAAAGAGATAAAGGATATTCAACACAACCTACTAAGTTGACTCCCCAACAAATTGAGGAGAAAAGAGAAAAAGGCTTGTGTTTCAATTGTGATAGAAAATACAGTCAAGGACATAAATGTAGTGAAAAGAAATTGTTTTATATTGAAGGTCCCAATGAGGAAGAAGAGGAGGAACCCATACTAGAAGATGAAAGGGAGTCAAATGAGGAATCACATGATTCTCAACCAATCATTTCTTGTCATGCACTCTCAGGTTTAGTGCTCCACAAACTCTCAAGGTGGTGGGGTTCCTAAAGAAGCAGAAGGTAACAGTGTTGATCGACTTAGGTAGTACTCATAATTTCATCAACAAAAAGTTAGCTACTCGTCTAAATTGTTTCATATATCCAACTCCAGAGTTTCAAGTTTTGATTGTAGATGGTGGTACAGTTAGTTGTTCAGGGAAGTGTCATAGCATTAAATTATCCATGGGAGATTATCAACTTGATACCCCAATGTATGCGATATCCATGGGTGCAGTAGATATTGTTTTGGAAGTACAATGGCTTACTACATTAGGAACAATTGAGATGAACTTCCAAGAACTATTCATGAGATTTCAATCAAAAGGAAGGCTAGTAGAGCTAAGGGGTTGAAGGAAAAATCTCCACAAATGGTAAGCTCTCATCAAATGCAAAAGTTGCTTAAGAAAGGAGTGGATGGATTTGTGGCCCAACTATGTTCATTAGAAGTCTCTCAATCTATTACTCCTACTCATCCAGATTTGCAAGCTATAATTGATCGTCACTCAGTTGTTCTTGGAGATATGCCTAAAGGACTTCCTCCTAAGAGGGATCATGATCATGCCATACAGTTAGTCCCACGGAGCCAACCACTGAACATCAGGCCTTACAGGTATCCACACATACAAAAGAGTAATAGAAAAAATTGTTGAAGAGATGCTAGAGGCAGGAATCATTAGGCATAGCTAAAGTGCTTACTCCTCACTGGTGGTGATGGTACATAAGAAGGATGATACTTGGTGCATGTGTCCAGATTATAGAGTGCTCAACATGTACACCATTAAAGATAAGTTTCCAATTCCAGTCATTGATGATTTGCTAGATGAATTAAATGGAGCTATGTTTTTTACCAATTTAGATCTTAGATCTGGTTATCACCAAATTCAGATTAAGGAGGAGGATATTTGTAAGATAGCATTTCAGACTCATGAGGGTCATTATGAATTTTTGGTGATGCCATTTGGTCTTACCAATGCACCATCTACATTCCAAAGTTTGATGAATTCCATTTTTAAGAAGTTCTTGAGAAAGTTTGTGTTAGTATTCTTTGATGATATATTGATTTACAACAAGACTTGGGAAGAACATTTGCAACATGTGGACCAAGCATTACAAATACTTGAAGATCATAAACTCTATGCTAAGCCATCCAAGTGTGCTTTTGGTCTTACAGAGGTGGAGTATTTGGGACACATAGTTTCACATGAAGGAGTAAAGGTGGACCCTAACAAAATTAAGGCTATCATGGAATGGCCTATTCCAAAAATCATTAAGAAACTGAGAGGATTCTTGGGATTGATAGGATACTATAGAATATTTGTGAATAATTATGGTAGTATAGCATCACCTCTCACCACTCTATTGAAGAAGGATTCTTTTCATTGGAACGAGTGTGCCAATACAACATTTGAGAGATTGAAGGAGGCTACGTGTACAACTCCAGTACTTGCCACTCCTAACTTCACCAAAGAATTCATTGTGGAATGTGATGCTTCTGGAAATGGGATAGGAGCAGTGCTTATGCAAGAAGGTCGACCAATTGCTTTTGAGAGTCGTCAATTAAAAGGTAAGAATCTACTCAAACCTATTTATGAGAAGGAAATGCTAGCAATACTCCATGCAGTGAAACAATGGCGCCTTATCTATTGGGTAGACATTTCAAGGTTAAGACAGATCATGATAGCCTAAAATATTTTTTGGAACAACGACTATCTTCTGAAGAGCAACAAAAATGGGTCACTAAGATGTTAGGATATGACTTTGAGATTGTATATAAGAAAGGAAAATAAAATATTGTCGCAGATGCACTGTCAAGGAAGGATGAGAAAGATGAAGCCTTATTGTGTGCCCTTTCAATATTACAAGCAAATTGGGTGGAGGAAGCCAAAGTAGAGTGGCAAAATGATGTTGCGACAAGTAATCTCATTGAGCAATTAAAAAGTGATCCTAGTAGTTCATATAAGTTTTGTTGGAAGGGAGATACTCTTTGGTATAAAGAGTGTTTGTATCTCTGCAAGAATTCCACCTTAAAATCAAGATTCTCATAGAGTTGCATGAGTCTCCAGTGGGGGGTGATTCAGGATTTTTGAAGACATATCATCGAGTCAAGCAAGATTTCTTTTGGGAAGGGCTAAAGGGTGATGTTCAAAAATTTGTGGCTGAATGTTTGGTGTGTCAAAGGCATAAAGGGGAGACAATTAAGACACCGGGTCTCTTGCAACCCTTATCTATTCCTAGCCAGCGTTGGGAAGAGATATCCATGGACTTCATCACAGGGCTTCCCAAATCTAAAGGTCAGAATGTCATCATGGTGGTGGTTGATTGGCTCACTAAATATGCATATTCCATTGCATTAGCACATCCTTTTACAGCAAGTGCAGTGGCTAAAGCTTTTTTGGAGAATTTCCAAAAGCTACATGGTACACCTAAAGTTATTGTTAGTGATCATGATCCTATCTTCACTAGTCACTTTTGGAAAGATTTATTCTCATGTTTGGGTACTCAATTGGCTCTTATCTCTTCATACCACCCTAAATCAGATGGGAAAATAGAGGTTGTTAATAAGTGTTTGGAAGGATATCTATGTTGTTTCACTTCAGAGAAATAGTCCCAGTGGGTAGATTGGCTACCACTTGTGGAATGGTGGTATAACACTTCTTTTCATAGCTCATCAAAAATGTCTCCATTTTTGGCACTTTATGGATATCATCCTCCTTCCATCACATCATCAATTAAGGTGTCCCCAAGAGTTCAGGCAATAGAAGACCACTTGCTTCATCAACAAGTACTTTCAGGACTCAAGGAGAATTTAGCCATGGCACAAAATCGAATGAAACAACAGGCAGACCAACATCGTAGTGAAAGAAGTTTTGAAGTTGGGGATTGGGTCTTCTTGTGATTGCAGTCTTATAAGCAAATCTCACTAAAGCATCAAAGAAAGAATATTAAGTTGTTGCCAAAGTATTATGGTCCATACCAAATCATGCAGAAGATTGGTAGTGTTGCCTACAAGTTTGAGTTGCCACCTACAAGAAAGATACATCCAGTTTTTTATGTTTCCTATTTGAAGAAGGCAATTGGTCATAATATTCCCACTCAAACAACACTTCCTGAGCTAGATGAAGAAGGGAGAATCATTGTGGAACTAGAGTGCATTCATCAAACACGTACAAAGAAGCTGAGGAATAGAACTATCACTGAGTATCTCATCCAATGGAAGAATTTACCAGTTGAAGATGCCACATGAGAAGATGAGGAGTTCATTCAAAAGTTTCCAAACTTGATTAGCATTGAGGACAATGCTTCTTTGAAGAAGGAGGGCATGCTACGCCCTTAATATTATTGTACATCGGGTTATGAATAGTCGGCTTGTGGCTATCTTAACTCTCTATTAAGTCATATTATCATTAGTATATTGTTATTTGGTTGTTTAGGTCGGCCTAAGTCTTATATAGGTGTGTCTAAGTCGGCCTAGGTGATATCCTTGGCATAAATAGATATATATAGGAGGTTGTGAGTCTTATTTCATCATCAAGTGTGAAGTGTTTTCTCATTAGAGATATTTGGAGGTTTTCCCCCTCGAAGTGGCTTGTTATTCTCAGTTATTATCAACTATTTGTAGCATGTTTCATATCATATTCTTCTATTGTGCAAGTTATTTCATAACAGTAGTTATGTCCCTTCTTATATTGTTGAAAAGCATGCATTTCATCCATTTGTTCCATAGGCACATTTTCTTCTTGATAAGGAAAAGTTTGTCTCCAAAGTAATATTTGAATCATCACCTTCTTCTCTATGAGCATGACTTGTGATAGTTGAAGGTATTTTGAAATTTTCATAACTTTCTAGGACTAAGGTAGAGTCATATCCTACTAGAACTAATTCATTTCCTTTAGGAGGTTGAGAATCAAAATGCTCATTATAATTAGTAGTAGCGAAGAAAATTTTGGAAGCAATTTTGAATTGTGAACAATCAACTTCAGAATGAGCATTTATATTATAAATTTTGCACAAATTTTTCATTGCAACATAAGCTAAATTTTCTTTTCATGTAAACTTTTCATCAGTTGAATTAGTATTATCTAAAGGTTTTGACACTCCCCCACTATTAGGGAATGTATTCCATGGTCTAGATGGCCTAGGAGCATTATACATTCAATTTTGAGAATTAAAATTATTGTTTTGAGAATAAATTTTTTGAATTGTTAATTGTGTAACTTCTATATGCAATCTTTTGAGTTGAGCCATAACTTCTTTCATGTCTTCCTTTTCCTCACAAAATTTGATATTTTGTTTTCTTGAGTTTGTGAGAAAAAAAAATTTCCATTAGGATGCAGCTCTATAATAGCTAGAACAGGGTGAGGGACTAAAGCTTGAATATTTCTTGGTTGAAAAAGAGTATTTTGAGGAAATGTCCCATTCTGGACCACTGCAAGATAAATGTTAGGAGTCATGGGATGAATTGTAGGGACTCCATTTGCATTCAGGGTAGGGTAAATACTTAATCCTTTTTTTGCCATTTGTGAATGATCCACTTCCAAGATGTTTCATTTCTAAATTCACACTTATGACTTCAACATAGGCTTTTGGTAGAGTAGTGGGAGGATTAGCTCTTCACTTCATAATCATAGCAGTCAAAGGATCTACTATTGTATAATAGACTATGATTGCAGACAAATTATATACTACATAAGTTGCTTGTAACCTAGAATAATCCTTTTGAAATTTGTCATGAAAAGTAGTTATAGGTTCTCCCTCAAACCTCTTTGTTTGAGAAAATTGATGGTATAACAAGGAATGATCAGTATGTGTTCTAAACCTAGCTAAAATTTGAGTTTCCATGTCTTTCAAGGATTTTATGGAATTATGAGGAAAATTGATATACCATTGGTAAACATCATCACTCAAAGTATATGGGAACAATCAACACACAACATCTTCATGTTAAATTATTGCTAAAAAAACATGTATCTTTGAATATGTTGATATGTTCTTCAACATCTTTGTGGAAATAATACTTAGGACACAACTTGTCAAGATTCTTGGGTAAATCATTATAAACGGAAAATTGAATTGGCAATTTGACATTGAGGAATGTCATCACTACAGGAGGTGATGGTGTAACAATGGTTGGAATCTTTGGAATTCCACATGAACTTGCAAAATTTTGAGGTCTGGATGATATTTGACCACTAAACTCAACTAAGGTCACCCAAGGATCACTAGACTGAGATCTAGTGATTTTATAGAAATCCAACTTAAGATCTAACAAAACCAAAAATAACAACAATAGGCCCTTATTATAGTGCCAATTCCTATTGATTATGGTTTTACTCATAGTAAATAGATTGAATAAAATCTCCATAGGTCCAATACCATGAAGAGCCTATCCTTCTTGAAAGATATGAAACAAAGACAACCTAAGAAAGAATTTTGCATTTACAAAGCAAATATTGACTGCATTTACAGAGCAAAGATTGAATTCTATTTAATCACAAATCTTCAATAAATAGGTCATGGTTTGATGCAAAGCTAGGAGGATTCAACAACACAACTCACAAACCTTCAATAATAATCCAAAACAATATTTGTATAAACACATGTGCTATTAGGCATTGTATATCACATTGGAAACATAACTATGGCAACCCACAATTTATTGCTATGAACAGTCATTAATAAATTCTACAAAAAAATAATGAATTCAATCTCTATAGTGATATTGAAGACAACATAATTATAGAAATTTTCTCAAATTTTTATGTAGATCCAATGGTGGCAATAAAAGATTGTATTTTTCCCAAAATTGCAAACCTTAGGTAGGGTTCAGACCTACCCTCACAAAAATGGTCATAACTTATTCAAATCTTAATGAAATTTTATGAGACTTAAAGAAAATGAAATTAGATTCACATGTAAAAAAAAAAAATTGGTTTCAGCTCCAAAATATAGACTTTACAATCCGTACCATCACACTTTTTAGACTGTAAATTCTGCACAATATTGTTAGAATAGACAGTCTCACCAAAATAGTCATATCTTCCATAAAACTCAATAAAATTCAATGAGACAAAAATAATTAGAAACTAGAAACATATATATTTCCATAAATATATTATTCTCTATTATTTGAGTCCATACCAGGCCATACAAAGCACAACTTCAGCCTGAAAATAATGTGAAAATCAGAAAATGCACACAAAACTTAAGGTTGCCATTCATCAAACTTAAAAAATAATGTCTCCAACCCCTAATTCGAGTTTTTTATGGTGTATTTATACATTTCCAAATAAAACCAACCATTTTAAACTACCTTTTGATTATTTTTTTGACAAAACACCTTAATGACACTTTTTGACAAGTTGCTTGCAACTTTCTTGAGCAACTTTTACAATTTTTACAATATGGACCAACTTTAAAAATTATTTGACAAATGACTTAAAATATGACTTCCTAATACTCAAACACCTCTAAAATGGTTTTATAAACCTTATTATAAGACCCAATACAAAAAATAAAGCAACTATTTACAAATGGCCTCATGGAGGCAAGAAATTAGATAGGTGCTCATGCACCATGGTTGTACTAGGGTCACTCTCATGTAGTGATGTGATAATTTGTTGTTAATCTCAAAGGAACTATGGTTATTTATAGATTTTCCAAGAATTACTAACATTTCACTTAAAAATCCATTAAATTATCATCAAATGACATCATTAAATTGAAAGATTCAACATAATATTTCATGAATAACATAAATTCTTTGCTATCACTTAAGTAAATTTAGCATTAAGCATTTAACAATTAAATGGAAAATAAAATATTTTCAAAAAAATATTTCCATTCACTTTTATTTTATTTTTGGAACCTTTTTAAATTATTAAACATCTAATCTAAAGTAAAACATAAAAAATACTAAAAATTAAAAGTTTCTCCCAGTTATTCTCCATGGATGCGCCAGAGAATTAATCAAAATAGAGAAAATGACTTATATTTCACTAGATTGCTTCACGACTATGTATAAAATGGTGCAATCTTTTAAAGAGGGGGTTTCATTTATGGACATTGAATAGGCTCTATATGCACCCTTAAATAGCACAACATATAGTCTTGTTTAGCCAAACTTACAAAACTAGCTACAAAAGATATTGAGATAGGTAGCTATCCATAAAGCTATCATATCAATTAATTTCTATGTGCATACAAAGTTTTATGCTGGAATGGTTCAGAAAATGGGAAAAAATAACAAAAATTAAAAAAAGTTTTTTCTCAGCTCCCACATCCATAAATATTGAATTTAAAATAATAAAAATGTGGGACGAGATGGCCTTTTATAGAAAAAAGGCATTCAGAAGTTCAACTTAAAAGTATCTCAGAGAAAATAGAAACAACAAATTAAAATGTGTCATGTGGCATGTTCCAACTATTATCAAGAATATTCTAGAATAAGTCAAATCTTTGACTTTGTCCACAACAACGCTTTTCTCCATACTTCAGCACAAGCACTTCATCTCCATCAAGACTACAAGCTTCTTTCTGAAATGCCAAAATGAAAACACCTACCAAGATTGGGATCAACCTAAAAATTAAAACAACAAATAAATTCCATTATATTTCTAGTTTTTGGTATCTAGTTCTTTCCATATTCACTTATGGCTTTGGTTCCGGACTTCCTCCTTGCTTTGATTGGTACCCTCAAAAGGCTCTTAATATTTGATGCATGTGTTCCTTTGAAATCCTTCATATTTCTCTCAAAGTAAGCTTGACCCTAGTATATTCTTCAATCACTTGAAGTATGACATCATTTTCCTGTGCTTTGTCTACTTCCTATTTGGCTATAACATTTTTTCACTATACTATTTCATTGAATACTTTCCTCATGAATAAAATAGGATCTCTATTTATCCTTTCTATCCATTCCTTGAAAGCTTTAACTTCCTTCCCATCCTACCCTAATGTTTGGGGATCAAAGCCTTGACGTGACAATACTTCAATAAATTCTTGATTTCCTCTCATCAATCTTCTACACTCAATGGAGACTCTTTCAAATCCTTCAATACTGTATAAGAGAAAATTGACACCCTATGTGAAATTCCCATCTTTTTCCTTTTTCACCTTAGAAAACCAAGTTCAGAGGCTTAATTCCATCTAAGCCCACTGCTTGCATCACACTTGGAGCCTTTTTTGAGCATTGATGGAGGAATTTGTATTGGGGACATCCATGTTGTGCATAGATGTTTGCATGACACACTTACGTCCATAACAGATTCCCACATCTAAAGCCTACAGAGGCATTACACTTCCCATTGGGGTCTATTTGCAATGCCCTCCTTGGCCAACCAACCTGAATATGGTTGTTTCTCTTCATATCCTCTTCAAATTCATCCCTTGAGATAGCATTTCATCTTCTTCCATCTTCTACACATCTATTCACTAATTTGGACTTCCCTCACAAGATTTACAAGCTCTCTACAATCTCTAAGTAGATTCTTCACCATCTCTTCAATATCCAAACACTTTACACTTCACAACAACAATATCAACACTCCACCACTTCAGTAGAGCAAGTGTGGAACAAAACACCATTTTAGTAGAGGCTTGATTTCCTCTCATTTTCTCCCCATGTAGCCTTGAGTGCTCTTGGTGGAGGTGGTAGCATTTCATTCCTCTCCTCTATTACTTGGTTGAGTAGCATAACACTATTTTGTAGTGCTTTAGTGCTCTTTACTTCCTTTCTACTTTTCTCTCTATCTATCTAGTTGTCCATGGAGGTCAGAACACTAAAATGGGGTTTGACTGAGGCAGGCCCCTATACAACCACTGAACAATTTCTCTCTTCCTCTTGTGTGTAGGTATTGAAGAAACTCACGATCTAGAAGCTTCATCACTCACATGGTCGTAAGTATTTCCTTTCTTCTCCTTATTGTCTCTATTCCATTTCAATCTTATTATTTCCTATTGCTTTTTTGCATTCTGTTAGTTATCAGTAATCGAATTGGTAGTTGTTGCTTAGGAATTTTTTGTGACATTCTTTCTTTCTGGTCCCTACAAGATTCTAGTGCATCTTTGGGATGCTAGAGCACTATGCTAACGTTTGTATTTTGTGTTGTCATTCTTTGGCCGAGAGCTTGATAGTTTGTCCAGAAAATATTTGTGACCTGCTCCTTTGGATTCTAAAACTCTCACTGCTATTCCATTGAGGTAGTATATGGTAGTTTTCCCTATGAGGCTCTCTAAGCGAAGATAACTCATGAGTAGTGAATCCCCCTGGGTATGTGCAAGATCATCATGGAAAAAATAGGCCCTTAAGTGGCAAAAAATTTAGAAAAATCAGAATTAGGCAACTTGACATAAAAATTTGAATTAGTTATCTATATTATTTCAAAAATATATAAGAATATAATTTGTAGCAAATTGAATGTAGTTTCTAAACTACTAGGTTTATTTTAAATAAACTAAAATCTATTTAGTGAAAATTTGAAATTTCAATGCAATAGTAGTTAACTTTTAGGGAAAAAATAAGAAGTAGGTGTGTGTCTGACCACCCTAACCACAAAAAAATAATAAAAAATTGTATGTCTGACCACCTTAACTTGGTCAAAACTTCATGAAATTCTTTTTTTTTTTAAAATCCTATAGTATGTGAAATATAGAATATGATGCATGTTTTGGATTCCAAAAATGTGATACTATTTGAAAGATATAGATATTTTTCAATCAGCCTATCAATCAAGACTTTAGTTGTAATTCAAATAGAAAATGAATAATATTTATTTATTAAATTCAAAGTAAAGCATAATTTATATTTGGAAAGATAAGAATCTCCTTTAAAAACCATTTTCATTTCATCAATTTTGGGTAAAAAAAAAGTCGTCAGCCATATACCCTACAAATTCCCATCATATCACCACTTTTTGGCCCATCATGTTCCTACACATACCCCCCTATATTACAAATACATTGTACTAACATGTCACCCTCTCATTTCAACAACTTCTTCCATTTTTCTGGCAATGAAATTTTAGATTCTAATATTATATTATTGTGTATTAACTCTTGGATATCTTTCGTTATGAGAATTTCCATTTTGCACCTTTCATCAATGACTTGCTCCTAGAAAAATCTACATTCATCTTCAAATCTTTTGAATTTCTCTAAACGGTGGTATGCTTCCTTGTATATTCTTATTGAATCTGTAATAATTCATATCCCTACCTTATCTAGTATTCAATCCATTCTTCAAACATATTCATTTTATAATGAACTGCAACAATGGAATCTACTTGCTCTTGTGACATTAGTACCAGATGTTGGGGCACTTCAGCTTATTCTTGACTAGAAAAGGTTAGTGACTTGATAAAATGCTCCAAGGTAGTAACTCATTCTTTCTTGATTCTCTTTTCTTTTATTTATATTTTTGTACTCTAGCAACAATAGCATTTAAATTCACTTTTATTTCTTCTAGTCCTTGCTACCAAGATGAGTGTCCAAGCTTAATACTTGTGATTTTGTACTCCTTAGGAATTATCTCATGTCTATCCTTGTCATATGTTGGGGTAGCTATCTAGAGAGTTCTATTACCATCTATATTCCTCTTTATGACATAATTTTCCTTTGCTCTATACCCAGGTTTAGGAGTACTTACTTCCTGTATGAAATTATTGAGATTCAAAGGTAATATTTCTACTTCCATTGGAGAAGCTAATTCCTTGATTAACTAATTAGGTGTGTCAACATCTTCATGTACTGCTATAACTCTTTCTTGTCTATGTCTATTACTTGGTTTAGGAATTTTGTCTCTTTGATTTACCATATTTTCTGAAATGGGAATTTCTTTAGAAACATTTGACATAGAGTTAGGATTGGTAGGATTTAGCACTACCTCCTCTATTTGGAGACTTATATTTTCTTATCTATCAAGATTTTCTGACTCTTCTCTCTGAATTTTTCCTTCTTCACTTACATCTAAACCAAGATTCTCTTCATTTTTAGTCCATCTCTTGTGAATTATGTAGCTTCCTCTTCTGGAGTTTCAGTTTCAATTTTAGTTTCAGTGTGGCCTTTATTTGATTCTTCAAAGACCTATGAGTGTTCATTAACATTTTTCACATTCTCAAAAGAAAATTGAGAATCAAGAGTGTCATCAACAACTCTTTTATCTATAGGATTTTTCTCTACATCTTCCCCTGTTTCCATTTCAAGCACTCTAGGATTTCTTTCCTCTAAGGAAAGTGTCCCTTGAATAAATTCTTCTTCTTCAATATTTATGGGGTTAGAGCTTGTATCCTAAATTTCCTCTATCACTGGGTGTACTATGGGCTTCTCTTTGGATTTCTTTTCCTTTACCTTTTCCTAGTAGCACCCCATCTATCCACTTGTTCCTTAATTTTGGCCCCATCTTCCTTAAAGATTCCCTCTAAAGCCATAGGAGTCATGCCTAGTGCTTGCTTCATATCGGTCATATTAATAGAAGGGGAAAAAGTGAATAATGTTGTAGCTCTTTGAGATGCAGACTGGTTTGAGTATCAACATTCCATGTTACTCATGTTCCTTCATCAATATTTATTCTAGTTTTTGGTTTGGTTGTAAAAGAAGATGCACCTTTAGGTCTTGACTTTGGTATATCTTTATCGTTCATTGGATCTTTCTATTTTTCTAATAATTTTGTGGGAACTTCATATCTTATTGCTTCAATGGTTATTTCTTAAATTCTAACACCTGGAGTAACCTTACTAGTCTTCCTTTTCCTCTTGGTAGGCTCTCCACTTTCAAAAGTAGCTTCATCTCCTTGTTTTCTTCTTCTATCTTCTAAGTAGATGGGTTCAATTACTCTTCCTCTTAAACTTTTGCAAAAATCATCAATTGAGTTTTGAGTATACCTTAGGATTGGCCTAGCAAAAATCATCTGTTGATGTCATGTCTTCATCATCAACACCTGGGTCTGGAATGGGTTCATCATATACCCTGTCATCATTGCAAAATTGCCTCAGTACCTGACCATCATCTTCTTCCAATTGTTTTGGGATGTCATAGAGTTTGAGCATTTGAGCAAACCCTAAAGTTATTCTTTCATAATTTTTCCTTCTAACCATGTGCTTGACTTCACAATTAAACCAATAATCTTCTAAATGAGGTACATGAGCACAAAAACTAGCTATATTTCTAGCAATATTTCCTTCAATATCATAATAAACTCTCTAGAGTGGAGATTCTTCAAAATGGTAAGTCCTCAGTACCTCCTCACAAAGATCAGTTACTTTGATTATACTGCACTTATAATTCCCTATTATGATGGGAAATTTAAAAGAGGCCTTCTTGCAAGCATGTTTGTATAGAGCCTGAAATGGTTTTAACTGACTCACTAATTCCAATAATTTTTTTTATCTCTAGGATACCTGGTCTACATGAATGGGCATCCATCAAATCCCTCCACTCTGATGTAGGAGTAAGTTGGGAACTATATGTACCAACCTCCCATAGGATGAATGGCACTTTTTTCTTCTAGGGATAATGAATTAGATTTGTCACCTTCCATTGTTCTCACTAGTTCCATGGAGAACAAATCATTAACTTTTATGTAATCACCTTTATACCCATGAATAGTGATTTGGGGTAAATGTGCATATATCAAACTATTGCCAACTTGTCTGCCTAGAGTACCAATCTATTTTAATCCTTGTTCACTAGCTCTCATAGCATAGGAGTAAATAAGATATGATGACATGTAGAAACATCTAGTCTTGGGGAATGTAGTAATCTTTTCATGTATCTTGTCACTTATTAATTTTTCCCAATGAAACTCTATAGGACCTTCTATCATTCAAGATATTATCACTAAAATTCAGGGTTCAAATTTTCTTTCATCTCTCAAACCAGTTACTCTGCTCAACAAATTTATTATGTCTTGTATCTCTTGTTTAAACATGGACCTCTAAATTACCTTGGTTTATGGTGTATTTGGCTGTTGCAACCATTAGGTTCTCATAATTTCTCTATTACACTCATTAGCACTTTGATATGTCTTGGCCTTGGCCTTCAGGTCGACATTGAACATCTGTGTGTAGGAGGGGAGACAAAATGTAAACATAATTACTTTTTGTTACAAGTTTGCATAAGTTCTTCCTTTCTTTTTAACAATCCTTTTGGCTAGATTGTAATAGTTTATGCATTGCATGACTAATTTCGAAGATTCCATTGCTAGTGAAAACCCTACTAGAAGTAACCCATTGGATATGACATTTTTGGTGCATAAGGTAGCATTCTCTTACAACATCCATGAACGGATTTCAATGTTAGAAGACCATCCCATGTGGGTATTTGTGACCACCACATTAATGGGTACTACCTGTGAATTTCAGTACTTCAATTCATCTTTTGCTCTTGCATCAAAAGTGCTCATTTTGAATATAATGTGCTTTATAATTATTAAAATATTTGTCTATGTGTGGGAATTGGGGTTAAATTCGACCAAAATATATATTTCATAAAATTTTGAATATCTTTTGTGTTCAAATTTAACAACTCAAAGAAAAATTAACATTCCAATTTCAAAATGATAAAATGCCATTATCAAAAATTTCTAGCTTGAGAAACTCTTATCAATAAATTATTTATTGAAACATACCTGGTTCTAGTTAAAAATGGTGATTCTTCATAATGAAACTTCAAAACCCTTGGTAGCCATGACTTAGTTTCTCAAAATTTTACCTCTCTTTGCATGCCAAAGTAGCTTCATGAATTCAATGTCTTTAGCAAATTTGCAATATGACACAAACTAGAGTGTTGTAGAAGAAATTGTACACTCGAGGTGGTGCCAAGTACATAGGTAGTTTGCCACCTTCATTAATTACCTATTATTTCACATTAATTTCTAGAATAAAGGTGTAATCATTAGGAATTATAGTTCAAATCATGAACACGGCCTAGATTTCTCAGTTGACTTGCTATTTGAGAAGAAAGACAATGCGGTGATTATGCATGGCAGTTATATGTCACGCTAATTGTATACAAGGTATACACCATTAAAGATGTGAAATTAATGATGACCATTGGGGTTGAGGATTTTGATATTTCCTTTGAAAGAGAATCACATAACACCAGGTTCTAGGAAATACTTCTTAGAAAAAGAAAGAAAAATCTGAACAAGAGAAAGATTGAAAACCAAAACTGAAAGATATAATTGACAAAATTTCATAGAAGAATTTTTGGTTTTCAACTTTTATTTCAAAGAATCAATAAAGCACCGAACTCTAGAAAAAAGGTAAAATTACCAGGTTTATAAAATTTGATTAATTAAATACTAGGATAAACTAGAGTTATTTGGAGATACAAACTCTTTTGGCTCACGTAGTATTCTTGAATTCTAGTTTCTGGTAACAAAATTAAACATTAAGAGCATATCGAAACACTAAAAGATCAAGAAGAAAAAGGGGTATCATACAAAGAATCCAAGTGAAACTAAGAGGACAACTAGCAACTGGCCAAGCACCAAAAAAACAATGCCAAAGCGAGTGAAACCAACAAAGCTAAAAAGGGAAAAGAAAGAAAAGAGGGGGTTCCACATTTTTCTAAAAGGAGAAAAATGGGGTGTGTTATGACACTACACAACACATAGGACAAGGGAATCTTTTCAATCAATGGACTCAAGGTCCTAGTGTGTCATTTCCATTGTAAAATTTAATGACATCTTTTCCCAAAGTCCTCTAAATTTCTATTCCAAATTAATTAGAACCTCAAACATATATTCCTCCACCTCATTCTACCATCTTACAAGGAATGTTAAATCAAGGGAATCCTCAACCTTTCACTAGCAATCTGTTACCCACTCAAAACATTAATATCCATAATCCTTCATAGATGTATCAACAACCACTTCATCCCACATTGAAAGCACATTCCTTAGCTTTATAACAAGCATAGTAAGCCTATTAACAAGTCATCCAACAACAACAACAAGAAGCAACCCTAGCACAATAGCAACATCAAGCTAAACAAGCAACTTTAGCATAACAACAACATCAAGCTCAATAAGCAGCCTTAGCACAATAGTAATATCAAGCTCAACAAGCTGCCTTAGCACAAGAAGAACAACAAGCACAACAAGTAGCATTAGTAGCACAACAATCCACACAACAACAACAAAAATAACAACAAACAACTTTATTAGCACACCAACAACAACAATCCCATCAACAAGGCCTAGGTGTGCAACAATAGCAACAAGCTCAAAAACAAACCCTACTAGCTCAACAATATGCCCAATAATAGAAACTAGGTTCCTATGATCTTCATTTCAACATCATCAATCCAAATGCATCAAGAACATATCCATCACTTTCACAAAATCTTACACCGTCATGCACCCCACACAACTCATTTCTCATCCCACCATATGTTCATTCACCCAACTCGCAAGATGATCTAGCATCACAATTGAAAATATTCTAATAAGAAATGAAAGACCTTCACATGGTAAGGACAAAGAAACCTCATATACAAAACTTATTTCCTTATCCATTTGACCGAAACATAGCAATGATACCATTCCCTCTTAGTTTTGAAATCCCAAAATTTGACAAATATAAAGGGAGAGGAAGTCCTTATGGACCAAATCATAGAATTTAATATCATGTACATGGAAGTGGCTTACAAAAACTCATATTTATGTGCCTCTTCCATCAAAGTTTAATAGTTCATGCTATGGATTGGTTTTCTCATTTTCCTCCTGGTATCAAAACTTTTCAAGAAATAACTAATAAATTCATTGATCACTCCTTCAATCTTGAAATGGATGCTAGTCTAGAATAATTATACACTCTTTAACAAAATCCAAGGGAAACCTTTGCTAATTTCTTACAATGATGGAGAAAAAGATCTAGTAAAAGAAAGTGGCCTCTTCCTATTGAACAATACAAAGCAATCATCATAGCCAATCTCAATCAAAATCTATCATTCCACTTTAAAATGCCATGCATCATATCATACGATGAACTAGTCCCTAGAGCCCTCAACATATAAATATCCCTAATGGGTATGTGTAGGATCATCATGGAAAAAATAGGCCCTTAAGGGGTGATTAAATTTAGAAAAATTGGAGTTAGGAAACTTGACATAAAAAATTGAATAAGTTATCTACATTATTTCAAAAATATGTAAGAATAGAATTTGTAGAAAAATTGAATTTAGTTTCTAAACTACCAGGTTTCTTTTTTTTTTTAAATCTATTTGGTGAAAATTTGATATTTCAATGTAGTAGCACTTAAATTTCAAGGAAAAAATAAGAAGTAGGTGTTTGTTTGACCAACCTAACCACAATAAAATGATAATATTTTTTTATAAGATTTTAGATATAAGTAGAGGAATCATGTCCTGATGTGATACATTTTTTTTTTGTAATTATTTTCCAAGTAAATAATTAATTATGATTTTTCTATTACAACTTTAAAAAAATATTAAAAAATCATATGTCTGACCACCTTAACTTGGTCAAAACTTCATGAAATTCAGTTTTTTGAAATCCTATAGTGTGTGAAGAATAGAATGTGACACATGTTTCAAATTAAAAAAATGTGATACGATTTGAAAGCTATAGATGTTTTTCAATCTTCCTATCAATCAGGACTTTAGTTGTAATTCAAATAAAAAATCAATAATAATTATTTATTAAATTTAAAGTAAAGCATAATTTATATTTTGTGGAAAGTCAAGAATCTCCTTTAAAAACCCTTTTTGTTTCATCAATTTTGGGTAAAAAAAGTTGTCAGCCACATACCCTACACATACCCATCATATCACCAATTTTTGGCTCATCATGATCTTGCACATACCCCAATCTCACAAGGAAATACTTAAGATTACAAAGATAACCATTCTTTAACTAGCTAAAATAAGAAACCTTGTGTCTGGGCTAAGAACAAAAATGTGAAAAATGATAGTGTAGTAGATGCTAAGGTAGTCCTAAATGCTCCTAAACCTAATAACAATCAAGTTGCTAACATCTAGCTAATTGTGCAACAAATAACACCACCACAGAACAATCAGAGCAATAACACTAGAACCCTTCAAGACAATCATGAAGAAATTGTTAGAGTCAAATCTGATAACATTTCCCAACTTTGAAAACTACCAAGAACCAAAAGAGAAGCCATCTTGGTACAACAAGCATGATCTATGTGACTTTCATAAAATCAAGAGGCATAAAACAACAAACTGCATGAAACTCAAGAACATCATCCAAGATCTTATATAAAATGACACCATATTTATTGAGGTACCAACTAGGAATCAAGATATAAAGATACAAGAATCCTATGTTAGATCATAACAAAGAAAACAACAATGGAAAAAATAAGGATTGAACCAATGTGAAACATACCTATTCCAATCTAGTTTCCTCCTATGATAGTGTTATCACTATTGTCACCATTAAAGGAGCTAGTATAGAATGTGGAGTCACCACATGAGATGGAAAAATAACTATTCAAGGAGTCCCATCTCAATCTCTAACACAACCTGATTTACCCACAACTAATCCTAGCAATTAAAATCTTCTAGACCAACTCAACCAGACCCCTACATAGATATCAATCTTATATCTCTTAAGGTTATCTCTTGCACATAGAGAAATATTGGAAAAATCCTTGTTTGAGTCATCTATTCTTATGAACATTGATACTGATCAGTTTTAAGCTATGGTAGGGAATATCACCAACCATCTCCTCAGCTTCTCCAAGCAAGACCTACCATCCGAACTATCTCATAACCATACTTTCCATCTTGATGTTTTCATTCATAAGAACAAGGTCAAAAGAGTCTTGATAGATGGAGATGCTAGTTTGAACATTTATACATTGTAATTGATAAAAATGATAAGCTATTCAAAGGAAACTATTGAGAAGGAAAAAAGTATGACCATTAGAGCATATGATGACCAAGAATGGGTATCAGAAGGAATTATTGCACTACCAATCCAAGTTGGACCTCTTATTGCAGAAACTACATGCCAAGTGCTTGATCTTGATCTTCCCTATAACATACTGCTTGGTCAACCTTGGATTCATGCCCTAAAACTTGTATCCTCTACCTATCATCATGTGTGAAGTTTCCTTTTGAAGGCAGAGAAATTGTTATCCATGGAGATCTTGAGCCTTTCTACCACTAAAAAATTCTTGAGGACATGTTCTATAAGATCCCACAAATACCCAAAAATGAGGAAGGACCTACACCACCAAGCTCATTTTTTGACCCATCATCCCTAGCCTCAACCTTAGTAACAAACTTGCTCGTTGTGTAGAGTATAACCTATGTCAAAGTAGTGATCTAGGATGATGGTTACAAAAACTATAAACTATTGAAAGACACCTTTTTCTTAGGAGAGTTACCTATTTCTCCTCAATCACATGGGAAAACCACATCTAGTACTAAAGAACCCAAAACAATCAAGATGGAAGCTACTACTTCTACCAAGTAGGGGTATTTGAATCAAGAAGATTTCAATGAGTAAGACATATCTAAACTCCTCTATCAAGATTAACAACCCATTCCTATTCTTCATCTAGAAGATGACAACAGAGTCCTACAACTAATGAAGAGCATGGGATATAACAACAATGAGAAGCCAGGATAGAATGAAAATGGTTTACTAGAACCCATTATTCCTAAAAAATGAATAAAGAGTCTTGGCTTAGGTTGTACTACTAGCAAAGTCATAGTTATTGGAAAAGGTATTTCTGCTAAGTGAGTTGAGGCTTCCTCTTTATCACCTACATCATGTGACACAACCTTAGATAACTTTCCCCTTGATGTTTCTAAACTATTTGAGAACAACACTCTCTTTATGATATCTATAATATCCTTTATCTCAAGCAACCAACCAAAAAAAATACATCTAGTATACCCACAACTCATTGACATGGACCAACAAGGACCACTTATTCTAGATTTATTCAAAAAATAGTGAAGCAATCTTAGAATTCATGGGACTCTGAGACAACTTATCATGGAAAGATCACAAATCATGCTTTGACATAGAGATCGATATAGGGGAATACTATGGGGAGATGATTGAATCTTGCAATCACAAAATAAAGGAAATACAGCTAACATGTAGATCCTTGAGTGAAAACCACCTAGTGGCACTCTCTGATCTAAAAATAGTAAAAACAAAGGACATATCTATTAATGGTGAAAACCTTTCTAAGGTACCAATGGATGAGGGATTCAATCTCCCTCTTAGTACAATGCATCTAAAAGTCAACGAGACTCGAAAAAGAGGATACTCTAGTCAATGTGGGAACAAAGGAAGCACCCAAGATCACTTTATATGTTGAATTCTTGTTGAACAAATAATAGAAGAACCTAGCAACATTCCTTGAAGAAAGAATGGGTAACTTTGCATGGTGATATACAAATATTCCAAGCCTTGATCTAGAAGTGGTTGTGCATCACTTAGTAGTCTATCTTGAAGCTAAACTAGTTAAGAAGAAATTAAGGAAGATGCACCCTCAGATAGCACTCTTGGTTAAACTAGAATTACAAAAAATTCTTGATGTTGGATTCATTTGACCAATAGATTATCCTAATTAGGTTTCAGACTTGGTACCAGTCTCAAAACCCATTGGGGGCATCAAAATATGCACGGATTTTAGATATCTATAAAAGGCATGTCTGAAGGATGATTTCTCTCTTCCCAACATCGATCTTATTATGGATTTAATAGTTTGGCATGAAATGTTTTCACTCATGTATGGATTTTCAAGCTACAATCAAATCATAATCACCAAGGAGGATCAACACAAAATTATGTTCATTTTTCCATGGGGAACCTATTAGTACAATGTGATGCCATATCAGTTAAAGAATGGAGGAGCAACCTATTAAAGAGAAATGATCCTCATCTTCCACGACATGATCCAAAAAATAGTTGAAGATTATGTGGATGATATTTTGGAAAATTAAAAGAAGGGAAGTGAGCACATACAAGTATTAGGACCTATCTTTGACAGACTTGAAGAGAACAAGGTATGACTAAATCCAAAAAAGTGTGTTTTAGGTCACATCAGAGAGCTGAAGCAGATGAGAGGATTACAAGGAAGATTTCAGTCTATTGGAAGGTTGATAGCCCAACTATCAAATAAGATTCACACCTTTTGACATCTCCTCCATAAAGGGATAACTTACAAGTGGGATGAAAAGTGTGATAAATCTTTCCAATAAATCAAAGATTACCTACTAACATCTCTAGTACTCATGCCACTGATACCAAACATGCCACTAATCTTGTGCATCCCAGCAACACTAGAAGCAATAGGAGCTCTTTTAGCACACATAATGAAAACCAAAAGGAAAGAGCCATATACTACATTAGTAGAACCTTGGTAGGGTATGAAATTAACTATTCACCCATTTAGAAGGCATGCCTATTAGTAGTTTTTTCTTCACAAAAATTTAGACACTACATGTCACATCAAATCAAGCTCATTGTAAAAATTGATCCATTAAAATATCTATTATGCAAAGCAACCATCACAGGATGAATGGATAAATGGGTGATGATCAGATTAATAGAGTTTGACATATAATATGTGGAGTGTAAGCCAATCAAAGGACAAGTAGTCATTGAACAACTAGTAGAAGCACCTATCTATGCTGAGAACCCTCTAAATTTTATTTTTTTGACGAATTAGTGTTCCTTATTATCTCACATCTCAGTGGAAGATCTAATTTGATGGATCATTCACCCAACATGGATTAGGAGTAGGAATTATTTTCATCACCACTCAAGGTGATTGCATCCCAAAGTCATACATGTTGTCATTTCCCTATACCAACAACATTGTTGAGTATGAAGCCCTAATCACAGGTCTAAGGATAATAGTTCAGTGGAAGATATAAGAGATGAAAGTCTATCAAGACTCATAGTTGGTTATCAACCAAGTCAATGACAACTATCAAACTAAGGATGGAAAGCTCATTCCTTAAAAGAAGATGGTGGAGAATCTCAAAAATATCTTTATAGACATAAATTTTGAGTAGATTCCTCACATGAACAATAAGGCAATAAACGCCATGGAAAAAATTAGATCACTAATAGACATGTCGAACAACATCCTCCAATGTGAATTCTTGGTAGAAAAACTTCTCGTAACAAATTTCAAAATCCCTAAATCTGAATTAGCATGTGTCATTGTTGGTCCTAGATCCCCATGCTACCATGACATCTTTACTTATCTTAACAAAGGAACCCTTCCATTTGATATCACCCTAAACTTTTAAAATACCTTTTTCAAAAAGGCATCTTGATTCATGATCCTAGGTGATACCATTTACCATCAAAGCATTGAAGGGACATTACTATGTTTTCTTAACCAAGAGGAAGCTTTAAATACTTTTATAAAGGTACATGAAGACATATGTGGGTCCCATTCTAGTTGTATGATATTAGCTAAGAAATTGTTGAGGATGGGGTACTATTGGCTAACCATGGAAAAAGAAGCTCAATTAGTATGTGTGGAAATGCATCCATTGTTAATAGCATGGAGATCTGATTCATGCTCCAACTCAAGAATTATAGCCAATGATCACACCATGGCCTTTTTCACAGTGGGGACTTGACCTCATAGGAAAAATCACTCCAACCTAATCCAATGACCATAATTTTATCATAACTACCACTAAGTACTTTACTAAGTGGGTTGAAGCCATTCCTATGACCTACATAATGTGGAAGAAGATAGCTAAATTTATCTTGAATTACCTAATTTTTTGTTATGATGTTCCATAAACCCTCATCTCAAGGAATTTAACCCCTTTTAAAAATTAGGATGTGAAAGAACTGTGCCAAAAATTCAATATCCAACACCGATTCTCTACCCCATAATATCCCCAAGGAAATGGTCAAGCATAAGCTATGAACAAAAATATCTTGAAAATCCTAAAGAAAATAGTGAATGAAGTTGGTCATGACTAGAATCTATAGCTAAATCCTTCTCTTTAGGCTTATTGAGCTAGTATTTGCATGCCTATAGGTGAAAATCCTTTCTCCCTAGTCTATGGATTAGAAGCCATCTTTCCTATTGAGGTTGAGCTCCCATCATTGTGAGTCTCACTAAAAAACCTAATAACTAAGGAAGAAGATAGAGTGTCTCAACTAAATGAGCTAGAATTCCTAGATGAACATCATCTTCACACCTTTAATCACTTGCAAGTATACCATAACTAACTGAAACAAAGCTATAACAAGAGAATCAAATATCTGTCATTCTAGGTAGGAGATCTAGTATTAAAGCAAAATTACAAGAACATTTTAGATTAAGACAACAAAGGAAAGTTTGGTCCTAACTAGTTAGGTCCCTTTGTCATCACAACAAGCTACATATTAGGAGAATATCAAATATCAACCCCTAAAGGTGAACCCTTGTAGGAGCCAACCAACAACATGCAAATAAAAATTTTAATACATAATCTTGAAGGGTATAAATCAAAAAATAAAAAATAATCAAACATGATCAAAATCCAAAAAAAATTAAGAAAAAGGATTGAAAAAGTAAAGAAAAAAATCATCCTCTATTGAAAACCACTTCAGTGGCGCTTTAGGCAAGTACCTTGGTGAAAACTTGGCAAATAGGCACCTTGCATAAATAAAGCATCTCCATCTATTCTTTCACTCTTTTTTCCTATCATTCTTTACATCGCCATTTATCCATCATTTGCATCCTTATCATGGCTTAACACTCTAAGGTATCATGAACCTTTAGCACTACTTGGAATATTCCAAATGTCAACTTTTCTTACCTATATGGAAGTAGGCTAACATGTCACACTGGGGGCATTTCATTATGGGATCATATTGGGTTCTTTTATATCTTGAGTTCGTCAAAAATTATTATTCACAAAACACCAAAAACATTCATAAAATCTTATCTCAAAAAATCAAAAAACATTTGTAAAATCTTGTACAGCTAATATCCAAAAAGATTTAGAAAATTCTAAAGGCTAAAAATCCAAAACATCTAGAAAACATCAAAATCCAAAAAAAGTAGAGTCCTCTTGTCAAACTATAGGTCTCTGAGCTTGAACATAGGCAAGGCCATCATTGATGCACCCCATAGACACCCTAGGTCAGTCCTTTTGGAGTCTATCATAATAAACTGACATCTTTCATCTTTTCATATCTTCATCTTGTAAATAGGTTGAGTTAGTTGAACTACGTGGTCTTCACATGTATAACATAGGCAAGGCTTATCCTTGATTATCCCCCGAGGCCCCTAGGATAGGTCTCTTAGGTTAGGTTCTTGGTTGAGACTCATAAATTCTCAGAAAGCCCCTAAACATTCAGTTATTTGAAAAACTTGAAAACATCCAAATATTTACAAAATCACAACATTTGAAAATGGAAAATCCAAAAATAATACAAAATACTTAAAAGACCTAAAAATCCTCAAAACATTCAAAAAACCCTAAACAAACTTAGAAAATCTAAAAATCTTAAACATTTCCATAAACTTCAGAAAGCCCAAAAACAACCTCAAAACATCCCTGAAAATACTAGAAACATTGAAATATTCTAGAAAATCCAAAACCCATCCATCCCATCTCACTTTCACCTATAATAAACCTTCACCCATAATAAATCGATCATCACCTTCAACATTTGGAAAAAAACATAGATAACAAGAATAACAAGTCATAAAGTAAGAATCTAGATGTCAAAATCTATAGTCTAGATCATAGGTAAATGCATTAGTGAAGTTTATAGCAACGACTCATCTTAGCATCATCATCCTAATATCAAACAACCCTTCGATCAATATGTCCTACGATGTGTCCTTCCTGTAATGGACATCAATATCAAAAATCACATTATCTAAACTTAAACTAGGAAATAGATAACATTGATTGTTTTTCTTTGATCATTTCTTATGATTTATCTTAATGACCCATTCCAAGGACCTCTTGATGATGTATAACAAAATGATTTAGAGAGAAATTAATGGGGCATCGATCATTATCTTTCATTTTTTGTGCTTGTGGGTACTCTTTTAAAATAATCTTGGTGCATACTTTCTTAGTTGTGTGGAGGAAGGTTACTTGGAGTATGTTGTTGACTATTGTGTATGTTTTGGTCCAATATACTCTAAGCTTCTAACTTGCATTCCAATGAGGTTTTCATATGTCAAATTGTGAACAAGAACTATCCTATCTATTTGTCGAATCAAAGTCTATTAAACTAGATACAACATCATCCTAGTTATCAATACCTTGATGCATCATGTCTATGTGTTATATCAAACAATAAGGAATGATGGAAAATCCCAATCTTGAAATGTGAGCAACTCATCCTACATTTCATCCTAAATTTTGCATTATCTCATCACCATCTCTAATAAAATCTTGGTGGATCATGGAATTGTTGGACTTTTTGAATCAATCTTGAAATCAATGGTCAATTCATTCATCTTATTCATTTTATTCTTCTTATTCTTCTATCTTTATTAACAATTCTATCCAAGCATAAAATATTTGTGATCTAGATCGACATATACATGAGGCTACCCATAGTTAATGATTATCTATACATCATAAAATTTGTCTACATCAACATCTAAGCTTTCTAGGAACCTTTTTTCATCCTCTTTACCAGCAATCCCTCTTCCATTGGGGCACAATGGGGTATCTATATCATCTTTAGCTCAACAATCAGAAAAGTTGCAACTCATTGATTCAAATGCAACCTAAAATCTTGAGCATCTCAAGCATAAGTTTTATTTTCAACCATCGTGAGCCTGATGGGAACATTTTATTCTCCAATCGATCTCTCGAGTGGCCAATCAACCAGCTTTAAATCATATCAATATCAAATAATCTAACAATTTTTTTTCTTAGCCTTGCTAGCAAATCTTGATCAAATCTATCAAATCAATCACCATTGGGATATATTGTTCCCTATCAATCCTCATGTTATTTAACACAATCCTTGCACTTTTATGAATCCTCAACAATTTTATCAATCAATCAATCATATCAATCAACTTTAGCCTAGATATCAACATCTCAAAGAGATCATTGATATCCATTTCTGCATTGTCATCAACATCAAAATCAACATCGAAATTAGCATTAGTATTTGAACCAATGTAACAAGTACATTGATTCAAAGAGGGGAAAAATGTAGAAACCTAAAAATTTCTTGATGGATCACATTAGCTAACTAACATCATTTCATCCTCAAACCCATCCTCATTTCACTTAATTGATTTAATTAGCCTAGCTATTTAATTAATTATGTCATTTTCATCTATTAACCTAATTTATTAAATCGGGTTAACACCCCCTTTTACACTAACATTTCATCTTATTAACTTAAATAAATCAAACTATTTAATTAAATAACCCTTAGTTATTTAATTAAATATCATTTCACCTTTCCCCTTTCATTAAATCATTTAATTTAATAAAAATCACTTTATTCCTCCTAAATCCCCTAATGGTGTGATTAAACCTTGTTTAATTAACAATTAATCTAATTTTCCTCCAAAAGGGGAATATTCCTTATCCCCGTTTTTGCACAATTAAGAATTTCTTTTAATTTGCAAAATATCTTTATCCTCATCCATGAGAATATCCCAAAAAGGAATATTTTTTCTCCTCCAATCATTTAAAGAAAGAGATATTCTCACTTGGCTTCAAATCCAAGTTATCTTTTAACCTCTTGAGCAAGTCACCTTGTGACTTGTGTGTGCAAGTCAAAAGTGTGTTTGTTTGAAACAAATGTGAGCTCTTAATTAATTTTTATCTTGCATTCTCATTCATTGATGAGAATCCATGATCCATGCCTCTCATCTCCTTCATCTTGGACCATTCATTAATATTTTTGATCTCAACCTTCATTCCTTATTTTCTTTCCTATAAGTAGGCCACTATTTGGAGATAAATGGATCCATCTTTCAATTGCAAATGTATGTTTTTGAATTCACTTGCATCCATACTATCATATTTACTCACTTTTTAGCTTATTTTATTTAGTTTTAATTGCATCATATCTTTGAGTATCCATTAATGGCTTCCATGCATATGTCTTCACTTGTTTATAAATTAGGGTTTTCATCTTTAACTTATAATTAGCTTAGATTATCTTAGAAACTTAGCATAATTAGTGCTTTTTTAGCATAAATTCATGATAACTTAGCTTGCATCATGTTCATTTTTAGCATAAACTTGGTTTTCATATATCAGTCACAATGGTTTCATCAATTCTCTTCAATAAAATTGACTAAAATAGGTTCCTACATTATAGGATTTGGAAAGGGTCATCATTTCACATCAAAATGACACTAATACCAAAATAGGATAAATTTCAAATGGGCTAGATTAGGAATTTAACTATTTTTTGTTTAGTGTATAGCTTTCATTTTCAATTAAATGCTTAGTTTATATTTCCAATTTGAATGATCTTGTTTGTAGATGTATGTTTTTTTGGCAAAGTTATGCTTCAATTCATCATGAGTCAAGCATAATCGATGCTCACCAGTATTTCCTCACATCACAAAAACCAATAGAGACATATAAGATAACCATTGATTATATTATTCGTAGTCTATATAACCTATACATAGGAGAGTAACATGTAGAAAATTTATATTCTTTTGCTATATGTATTATTACTGTCATTATCAAAGAACCACATACATATTGACTAAATTTATCCCTAAAACATATCTCTATAAAGTTTAGTATCCATTTTCTTCTATGTATAACTCCAACGAAAAACTACCACTAACTTCTCTTTTGTAATTAGCCTTGAATTCCCATTTATATGACAAGGGAGAAACAAACATCAGGATGAATTACGCCTACATTTCACTTTCATTTCAAAATGAATTTCACCAGAATGTGAAATATATTCTCCAATTAGTTACAAGAAATCATTTGTAGGATAAGGGAAAGCAAAAGTCAAAACTCCAAAAAAATGTTAGTTAGAAAAGACCTGCTAGTTTTCAAAAGGCGTTTCTATCACAACATCAAAAACATGCAAGTTCATGCCAAACTGGGAAATGTCACCATCAACACCCAAGGAACAAATGAACAAAGACCCACATCACAACTCACTATCCAAAGAGAGCAAGTTAGCACAGAGGACCAAAAACTGAGCACTAGCTCAGAAAGGGAATGGGGTGCTACTTTGCCTTATTAGCAAAAAAGTAGGTACACCCACTTAGTGTCCTTATTGAAAGTAGAGTAGCCATCACCACCTCATCTTCCTAATCAATCAAATTAGTCATGGCTATGAGATACTAGTGGTAACCTGAATTAGTTCTAGCTCCACTATCAAAAGAATAATCTAAGACTTCAATGGGAGAATGATGGCATCCTATATTGTTGCAAGTATGAATGAGTATGGTGGTGTTGTCATTGATGTCAACAAAACATAGGTTGTTGTAGAGAAGGAAATAAGTTATTGCAAGTTGTGCATGTATAGTTGAGATATTGTAGAGATGTGAGTATATGGAGCTATCTTTATGGTGTTGCAATGTTCTGATATGATTAGTTACCAAGTGTTGTTGACAAATAGTGAAGAGAGAACTATGAGTGTTCAAAATGTGCTCCAGTTTATACTCTACATATATTATGTGTTTATCCTATTCTTGTGTTGATCTAAAGTTTTGTTTAATGGAATCCTTGGGTGATATATCCTATATTAGACCCTTTTTTTTGTTAAAGAGTGGAAGTTGTGTTCATTGGTGTGTGAACTAGTCTGGTAGTGTTGTTTGTCTATGGGAAAAATGCATCTTCTTCACAGTCCTCTGCTAGTTTGCTTCTAGTCTTGCGAATCTGGAAGATGGTTTGTAATGATGTTATATGTGATCTATCAAAGGTGTTCAAGGTTTAGTGCTCTAGAAGACTAATTTTAAAGTTTTTGTGTGTGTCTATATAGTCTAAATGGATTGATAGACAATATTCTATGTATGCAGGTTGTTGCAGCTATAGCAGATGAGTCTAAAGGCATCTGAGAAGTGTTCCAGCATATGATGAAGCATTTTATGTGGTCCACATGTTATCTTCTTTTTTTGGAAGTGTGTACTTCAAAGTTCATTGGTGTTTTCATTAGGTTTGGCCAACTTGGTGTGTACACATCATGCAAAGGATAAGTATCAATTAAGGAAGTGTGTGCTTCATCCAAGATGTTGTTTTGGGTCTTGGTTAAGTGTTGGTTTGGTCTGCTCTTGTTCTCTTCCACCATAGGAATGTTGAGTTTCCGACCTAATTTGAATTTGTAATATGAAGTGTGTGTATCCAACGTTGGATAAAGTTTCTAAGGTTGAACATGGTATAAATACAAGGTGAAATGTTAAGAATTGGATGTAACAATGAAGCCACAAGTTTAAAGAAGTGAAAGGTGTGCAAAATTGAATTGAAGCAGCAATAATTTAATGTGTTAGACTTCAAAAAGTAGTGAGTTGATGGTGTTTGCAATTCTCTAATTAAGGTTACAGATGTGTGCAAGTTGTTGTGGTGGAATTTTTGATATCTTTTTGTATCTATAGGTAGTGAGCATCCCTATTGGATAGTGAGTCCTATCTATAGGAAGTGAGCCTCCTTCTTGGGTAGTGAGCCCTTTGGAGCCTCTTTGTAATCATTTTTTCTATTACTTTATATTGTGAGCTAATCCTCACCATTTTTTTCCCTTATTGGGTTTTCCATGTAAATCTGGTGTTTCTTGTGCTGATATTACTTTATGTTATTCGTACTTCATGCTCATATTTAATAAAAAATTAAAGTGGATGTGGATTTAATAATTGTTTGAGATTTTTGGATGTGATTGGTGATAATTGATCCACCCCCTTCTCAATTTTTGTGTGCCTTTCAACAATTGGTATTATAGTTTTGGTTCCGTAGAGAAACACTTAACCGCTTGAGGTAGATCCAATGGTATGCAAATTATCAATCCTTGTGTTTGATGGATCTAACTATAATGACTAGAAATTGTAGATCAATGGTTACAAGACTTGGAAAGTTGTTGAGAAAAAATATGTTGCACCAACAAGTGGTCCTTCTTCTATAGATGATATTTCTACCTATGAGGAAAATGAAAAAGTAAGGTGTGCAATTTATAGTGCTTTATCTAAGACTGAGTAGACAAAAGTTATTTCTTTGGGACCTACTTATGATGTTTGGAAAAATTTGGAAGATATCTATGAAGGAAATGATAGAGTCAAATTGTCAAAGAAGCTAACAACTAAGAACAAGTATTCAAAATTCAAAATTGAAGAAGGTGAAGATATTTCAAACTATATTTAGAGGGTTGATATTGTAGTAAATGAATTCAAAAATCAAGGCGGTACTCTAATAGATGACGATGTAATGGAGAAGATTTTGATGACCCTACTAGAGAGTTACAGTGATAAAGTCTCATCCATTAAGGAAGAGTATGATCCTAATAGGTTCACTGAAGAACAACTATTTAGCACCTTGACCACATTTGAAATGAGGAAATTTGGAAAATAAAAGGTGAAAATAGAATCAACCTTCAAAACAACTAAGACAAAAGATGATCCAAATAGTGAAGGATCAGAGGATTTAGAAGAAAATTTTAAAGAAGTTGAAGAAAGGTACCAGTAAGTACAAAGGTATGTTATCTTTCAAATTTTTTAGTTGTGGAAATATTGGTCACTATGCTTCAAGATATCCAAATAGAGTTGTAGACAAGAAGAGAAGAGACAATAAAGACAAAAAGGATAAGAAGTTTAAGAAATTGTAATATGTTAGAGAAGATGCTGGAATTTTTTATGATGAATCTTATTTTGAGGGTGATAAGGATGAATTTATGTTTTTAGCCCTAGAGAATAAATCGGTGTCTACTAACTCAGGAAGATGTGCAAGGGAATGTGGTCTAAAAACTAAGAAGGATGAGATGGAAGGTAATCTAGTTACTTCCTTCCATGCTAGACACCACGAAGATTATTGGGTAATTGAAAGTGGTTGTTCAAATCACATGACCAAAGACAAAAGTAATTTTACTAAACTTGAAAAGTATGGTGGTTGATTAGTCATTCTTGGATATGATTTTGGTGCAAAGATTGTTGGAAAAGGAACAATTATTTTTTATGGAAAACATAGTGCTGATGATGTCTATTATGTTAAGGGCTTAAAGAATAATCTTTTGAGTGTTGGATAAATGTGTAGCAAAGGATTCAAGATTGTGTTTTAGGATAACACCTGTGAAATCAAAAAAAGGTCCAAAACTATGGTAGTTGTAGGAAGAAGAACATATGGGAACATTTATCAGCTTAAGGGTGTTGATGGTGAGTGTCTTGTATCTCAAGTTAATGAAATTTGGCTATGGAAAAAAAGGATGGGACATGTAAATTTGACAATCTAATCAATATTAGTTCTAGAGAAGTTTAGGATCTATCTAAAATCACAAATCCCACCAATATTGTTTTCAAAAGTTGTCATTTGGGAGAACAAACAAGATGCAACTTTAGAGGAAAAGAACAATCAACTATCAAAATGCTAGAATTGATTCATACAAACCTTTGTGGTCCCTCAAGAATAGGAATTATTAATGGTGATGCGTATTTTATGTTGTTGATTGATGATTACTCTAGAATGACATGGGTTACATTTCTTAGGGAGAAAGCTCAAGCTATAGATAGATTCCAAGTGTTCAAGGCTAGGGTATCCAATGAAGTGAACTCAAGAATCAAATGTTTAAGGTCTAATAGAGGTGGAGAATTCACTTCTAGTGAGTTTAATACATTTTATGAAGAGTCATTTTTTTTCTCCTAGAACTCCTCAATAGAATGGAGTTGTAGAAAGGAAGAACGAGACTGTTCAAGAGGCTACAAGGACTATGATGAAATAGGAAAATGTACCTAATGTATACTAGAGAGAAGCAATTCACATTGCTCTTTATATTCTTAATAGAGTTCAAATCAAACATAACAATGCAAAGACTCCTTATGAACTATGGAATGGAAAAATTCCTACTCTTAAGTACTTTAAGGTGTTTGCAAGCAGATGCTATATTAAAATAGATGATGATAACCTTGGAAATTTTGATGCAAGATGTGATGTAGGAATTTTCCTTGTATATTCAACTAGTAGAAAAGATTATAGATGCTTTAATAAAAGATTGAGAAAGATAGTTGAAAGTACAAATGTAAAAGTTGATGAAGATATACACATACCAATTGAAATAAGTGAAGTTGAACTAGATGAACCTATCTACAGAAAAGTACAAGAAGAGAATAAGGAAGAAGAAGAATAGATTGAAGAAGAGGAAGCTCCATAATTTGCTCTTAAGACTCCAAAATATGTACAGAAAAATAATCCTGTAGAATACATAATTGGAGACAAAAGTGAAGGTTTGAAGACAAGAAGCAAAGTGGTAGAATTTGACATAAATTTGTGTTTACTTTCCAAGATATAACCTAAATTAGTGTGTGAAGCATGCAAAGATAAGAATTGTGTTAGAGAAATGAAAGAGGATTTACAACCGATAGAGAAGAATTAGACATGGGAATTGGTTCCTAGACCTATAAACAAGAACATAATTGGTTCATAGTGGGTGTTTAGGTTGAATGATAATGATATAGCAGTAAGAAACAAAGAAAGACTTGTATGCAAAGGTTATTCACAAGTTGAAGGAATAGAATTTGAGGAGAAATTTTCCCTAGTGGAAAGAATGGAGTCTATTCAAATGTTTTTGGAATTTCCTACTCACAAATATTTCAAGGTATATCAAATGGATGCCAAGTTTACATTCCTGAATGGAGAATTGGAAGAAGAGGTGTACATGGAACAACCAGAAGGATTCAGTTATCAGATAAAATGGACATGGTATGTAAGTTGGAAAAGGAATTGTATGGACTTAAATATGCTCCTAGAGCATGGTATGTAAGGTTGGATAGGTATTTGAAACAACAATGTTTTATCAAAGGCTCCAAAGATACTTATCTCTATTTCAAAGTTGAAGGAAACAAAATGTCTATCGTGGTTGTGTATGTTGATGATATTATCTTTAGAGGAAATGAGGGTATGTGCAAGATATTTATTGAGGAGATGCAAAAAGAGTTTGAGATGTCTATGATTGGTGAGTTGAAATTCTTCCTTGGACTTCAAGTGAATCAAAACAATAAGGGAATATTCATTTGACAATCAAATTATGTTAAATAATTTTTGAAGAAGTTTGGAATGGATGTCTCCAAACTGGTTTGTACCCCTATTGTGACTAGATGCAAACTGAATAAGGATGACGATTCTCCTAATTTGATTACAACATGTATAGATCTATGATTAGTGGATTGTTATATCTTACTACTACTAGATCGTATATCATGCATGTAGTATGTTTGGTTGCAAAATTTCAAGTAGAACCTAAAGAATTACATGTCATAGTTGTGAAGAGGATATTTAGATATCTAAAAGGTACTCTAGATTATGGCACATGTATCTCAAGGATACTAATTTTACTTTGAGCACTTACATTGATGCATATTGGGATGGTTGTGTGGATGATCAAAATAGTACAAGTGGTTGTGCATTCTTTATTGGAGGAAGATTGTTTTCATGGCTAAGCAAGAAACATGATTCAATTTCTTTATCCATTACAAAGGTTGAGAAAATTATAGCAACATCTTGTTGCACATAGGTATTATGGATGAAGCAAAAATTGAAAGATAAAGGAGTGTTGTGTGATAAGCCTATTCCTATCTTCTTTTATAATATAAGTGCAATAAAAATTTCAAAGAATTTGGCAATGCATTCAAGGACAAAGCATATATCTATTAGATATCTCTTCTTAAGAGAGAAGGTATTGGAGGATGAAGTCAAGCAGGAGGATGTGTTTGCAAAGGATCATATTGCTGATATAATTACTAAGGCTCTTCTAAAGGATAATTTTGAGTATCTCTGGGATAATTTGGGGGTTATTCACCCTCCATCTTTGAACTAGGTGCACATGGAGGTGCATCAATCTAATGGATCTACATATTCTTCATTTTTCTAGACTAATGACTGGGGTCTACTCCTCAGGGGGAGTAGGAAGTACCATTATTCTAGTATGAGATGTGGGTGCCCTCCTAAGGGGGATTGATCATACCTTTTTTAATTTTCCATTGATGTCAAAGGGGGAGAGAGAGTCATGTGAAAAAGAAAAATTTGAAAGGAGGAGAGATAAAGAGAGTATAGGAATATTGCTTTGGTTGTCTAATATAGAAAACAAAGTAGAGTGTGTATTGTGTCTTTGGTGTTTTTTCACATCATTTATTTCCATAAATGAAAAAGGGGGGATTGTTGTAAGTATGAATGAGTAAGTGTGGTGTTGTCATTAAGGTTTTCATTGATATAAACATAGGATAGGTTGTTGCAAAGAAAGGAAACAAGTGATTGCAAGTTGTTCATGTATAGTTGAGATAATGTTGAGATATTGTGAGTACATGAAGCTATATTTATGGTGTTCCAGGTGTGCTAATATGATGAGTTACCAAGGACTTTTGAGAAATACTGAAGACAAAACAATGTGTATTCAGAATGTGCTTTGGTTTGTGCTCTGCATTTCTTCTATGTTGATCTTCTTCTTTTGTGTATTTGAAGTGTTGTTTGAGGGAATCCTTGGGTGATATATCCTAGATTAGAGCTTTTGGTTTGATGAAGAGTGAAAGTTGTGTGAATTGGTTTGTCAGTGTTGTTTTTCTATGACTAGGAGAAATGCATGTACTTCGCAGTCCTCCACTAGTTTGTTTTTGGTCTTACAGATTTGGAAGATGGTTTGTAATGATTTTATTTGTGCTCTATCAAAGGTGTTCATGGTTTTTTGCTTCGAAAGACTAGTTTCAGAGTTTTTTTGTGTGTCTGTACAATCCAAATGGACTAATGGAAAGTATTCTATGTATGAATGTTGTTGCAACTATTGAAGATGAGTTTGAATGAAACTAAGAAGTGTTCCAATATATGATGAAGCATGTTATGTGGTCTACACATTATCTTCTCATTGTGGAAGTGTGTAATTCAAAGTTCATTGGTGTTTTCATTAGGTTTGGCTGACCTGGTGTCTACATGTTACATGAAGGATAAGTATCAATTAAGGAAGCTTGTGATTGATTTGATATGTTATTTTGGGTGTTGGTTAAGTTTTGGTTTGGTCCACTCTCATTCTCTTCCACCATGAGAATGTTGAGTTTCCAACCTATTTTGAATTTGTAATATGAAGTGTGTGTAGCTAACCTTGGAGAAAGTTTCTAATGTTAAAGATGGTATAAATAGAAGGCGAGATGTTTAGGATTGGATGTAACAATGAAGCCACAAGTTTAGAGATGTGAAAGATGTGTGAAAGTGATTGAGGAAGTGGTACTTTAATGTGTTAGACTCTAGAAAGTAGTGAGCTGATGGTTTTGAAAATTCTTTGATTAAGGCTACGAATGTGTGCAAGTTGCTATGGTGAATTTTATGCTATCTTTTTGTATCTATAGGTAGTGAGCCTCCCTATTCAAAATAAGTCCTATCTTTAGGAAGTGATCCTCCTTCTTGGGAAATGAGCCCTTTGGTAATGAGCCTCTTTGTAACTATTTTTGCTATTACTTTATATTGTGTGTTAATCCTCACTATAGTTTTTCCCTTATTTGTTTTCCCACATAAATATGGTGTTTCTTATGCTGATATTACTTTCTTTTATTTTCACTTCATGCTAATACTTAATAATAGATTAAAGTGGATGTGGAGTTAATGATTGCTTGAGATTTTTGGATGTGATTGGAGACAACTGATTCACCCCCCTTCTCAGATGTCTTTCTCCTTTCAACACATATAAGCCCAATGATACTTATTCTTTCTCAAAACTTCCCTCTTAGGCCTATAAATTTTATTCTCCTCACCCTTGACCAATTCCTCCAAGATAATTCAGCTTGTCATATGATAAGCATGCTTGAGAACACCTCATGTAGACTTCTTGACAACTCTTATTTTCCTCTTTAGAGTCATAGGGACTTCAGGAATATCTTGTTCGCTCTAGGGAGAATCACCCTAAGACACAAGAGGGTTGAGTCTCCTAGACCTTCAGTGTAGGCTGACAGATACACTTACCTTACCCATTTCTTGACTGAGCAACTTATCAAATTTCCTTAGGACAAAGACACCACCCAATTTAGAAATAACCAGCTCAAAACCTGCAATTACTAAGAAAACTTCACACACTTACTCCCAGACTCTTAATTCCCAAAAATATCAAATGGTGAGAATAAAAAGTAGGTAATCTTCATTAAATAGAGAAACTAGAGAGTGTCTACATTAATTTTCTAATAAATCTTGTGTGATAGCACTGGAAATCAATTACTTTTATTTTGAACGTCATTCGTCAATCATACTTTGAAATAAATCAACGGATAATCACTTAGGATGATTAATTATGAAAAAATTAAACACATGCACTTGATGCTTCTACACAATTGGGAAACTCAAGTGAGATAAACATTCACTTATTTTGCAAATTAATCACATGATTAGAATTTAACCAAACCTATTGTGTCACACTTACCCACTTGTCTATGGGAATTAATTTACTTGCAATTCATCAAAGTAAGACGACGGGGAATGATTATGATTTAAATTCAAAATATCAGCTTCTACTCTTCCTTACTTTAGTTTCACCTTCCCATGTGTATTAACACCTAACAGATTTGATGGCCATAAAAGTATTTCCCAAATTTCATATGTGTCCCCAAGAATCAGTTCTAAGTTAGCATCATTTTTATCTTAGAATAGTCTTGGCCAATATTTTAGCAACACCTTATTTTCACTAGAATTCGTTTGAACCTTTAGAATATTTCCACATGGTAATTACTTACTTGCCCACTGAAAAACATGAGACATAAGTGGGATCTTGATACGATGGTGAGGAGTGGTCAAGATTGACCCACATCACCTGCCATCGACAGTCGATCTCTATTCTCAAAAAATACAAGCCATCCCTATAGCCTGGTGGGACCCTCAATGGAGTGACAAATTTCATCTTTCCCACTAGCCCATGTGATTTTTTAATGAAGAAATAAAATGAATGGGCATGTGGGGAATAGTCTTGATGCATACATGTGTTGTGGTGTCTATAATTGATTTTCCTCAAAGCCACACCTATTAGCCCTTTGGAAGCACTTGTCTCACTACTAGACATGACATGTGACCATTTCCCACTAGCCCATGTTCTTAAAATAATATGAAATAAAAAAACATGGGAACATGGGGAGTGCCCAAGGTGTAGCCACATTACTAAATGATAGTCATTGATCTTCTTCTAAAGGTACTAGCTATCTTCACCAAGGGGACTAGACCCACCAATGCATAAGACACATGGCTAACACTAGACAACCCATGTGAATATATTAATAAGAAATAATAATGCTTGGATGCATGGGGAACAGTGGTGATTAGCCCTCTATGATCAAACAACCAATGTGAAACCTAATTTTGCACATGTTGCAAAAGTTATTTAAAAGAAGGGGGTACTACTAGGCCCATGAGGAGCTTGACCTTTGGGCACAAAAAACTTAAGAATTCAGGAGCTTTTCTAAAAATTGAACCGAACCATAGGAAAAATTAAGCACTGAAAAGGTACTTGGTGACTAAAAAACCTAAACATAGGGGGCCAATGAAAATAACAATTACAATGGTGTAAGAGGCAAGTTGAACAACTGGAGACTGAGGCCAACAAGTTAGTGAAAAATTAGAATGGCTAAGGGTTTTTAGGTTTTTAGACCAATTTTGAGGGGTCTTGGCAACATAAACTCTACAACAGTTAGGAGGAACATAACCCTAAGCTAGAAACCAATGTCAAAGCTAAGTATTGAAAAATTTAAAATGGAACCAAGAGACTATTTTTGAGGGGTTCCATCACCCCCTTTTAGGTGCAACTTAGGGAGTAACTGATTATTATAAAAATTATGCAAATATGAAAGATGTATCTTGGATACAAGGCCATGTTTGGTACCCATGTAAAAATGAAATCTCTCACATACAGAGAAAAGGGGAACACTAAGTGGGACAAAGCTCCTCACCAAAATATAGATGAGAAAAAATGCTCTCAATGATGAATGAGAAGGGAAGAAACCCCATGCGAGGAAAATCACCCCCCATAAGAGAGAAGAGAGACCTTGAACCCCCCTCAATGTTGAGTTTCTTGCAATCATGGTAGATTCTCAACATTCAATGTAGAAGATGATCTAAAAGAGCTAAACAATGTTACTCCCCTTAAGAAGAAGCAAGACCAATATGGTTCCTAAAAGGAAGATGAGGGAAGAAATATGATGAGTGATATATTTGAAGAATTCTCAAGTGTATCCATATCAATATTGAAAGGTTCCACCTCAAAAAAAGCATTCTAGGCCACACTATAGAAGAGGATGATTTAAAATATGCAAGAAATGATTGTATAACAAAATCCAAAGACAAAGATACCTCATCTAAAGACAAAGAAGCCTCCTCCAAATGTTGTCCAAAATAATCCAAACTTGTGTCAAATTGAGAGGAATGATCATGTAGAGAATGAATAAGAGGGTTAGACTGTTCCCTTAAAACAACTAAAGAAGGATCATCTTCATTAAAGAGAACATGAATAAAATCAATGATGTCACTTGTGTAGTTTTCACACACACACCCTACTGAAAGTAGGGACCCTATTTTGTTTTCATTCTTGGTGTCTTGGCCCTTTGATTTTGAGGATTTACTTGGCCTTTCCATGAGCTTATGTTTTTATCTTTCCTTCCTTGTTGATCCCCCTTTACTATTCATTGAAAATATCAAGTTTTAAGCTTATCTCGAGTTTTTCACTGCTTCTGGGAAAATCTGCTCCTAGCGGAATTCCCTGGATCCCCTCTAAGTCCGGCTCAGTTTGCTTTGCATAGTGGTTTAGGAATTTCTATTCTTCATAGAATTCTATAGTGGTTGGACTTTTCTGAATGTCCCTTGTCTCGTCGGGATCCTAGATTTTGTTTAGGGTGTCTTGTTGACTACATTTATGATCACTTGTATGATTTGTGAGGATTTATTTAGTTGAGCTTTGGGGATTTTTTTTCCATTATGCTTTATCATTTGCATTCAATTTAGTTGAGGAGCTTAATCTTGACATGTTTGACTCAATTTGGAGTGATGGGTTTGCAAATTGTTGGATTTGGTGGTGATTTCCAAGGCATGTTCATTGCTCTTCCTTGCTAGGTGCCAATAAAATATCATTTGTCATTGCTGAAATTGACTTCCACTTCATCAAATGGTATGTACATGTTTCTTTTCTTTTGATTGATGAATGTGAGTGGTCCTTTGGCATTCTATATTTTATTGGAGTTTGAATTCCTATATGTTTGGGAATTTCATGGCTTAGGTTGCTTGATATTGTCTAATTTTTGGGTTCCCTTGAGTAAGTTTTGAGTTTGTTGTTTTTTGCATCATGAGGTAGCTTATCAGTAGGGTGCAAATAATCTTTTGTGAGAACCTAGCCATTGATTTAACCAAAACTGCAAGCTTTCCCTATGTTTTCAATGACGGGTTTTTATAGTTTTATGCCTAGGGCATTGCCATTTCCTCTTCATTTTCTTCCAAGTGATCCTAGAATTCAAGGATGATCTATGGGAGGCTCAAATCAAACTGATTGCTGGCCCAAGGTCCTCAAATTCATGATCATTCAATCAATTTGAGTGAAGTCATGAGAAAGCGATGGTATTCAGCATTTCAAGATCTTCGCGAAATTCCTCTTCTACTGGAATTCCTTGACATTTTGTTTTCTCCTTGTTTTCCAAAAATTCGTAGTTTTTTGAATTTTTATCTTCCCCACAGATTTTTGTTCTATCCCAATTTTTTTGAAAGTCCTTTGTCCTATGGTTTTTCCAGAATTTGTAAACTATTGTTGTTTTCATAGAATTTCATCCTTGGGTGGAATTCTCTAAAACTTTATTGAAAATGAAGGATTATGAGATGGCATGACTTATTAACTAAATTTTATGATTAATTTGAGCTATTTTAAGATTTATCATGTTGTTTCTTTGGTATGATAATGGATCAAAGAGTTATCTTGGGGGCTTTCATGTTTACTTTGCCAGAATCCGTCAAGTTGGGAATTTTCCAAAATTCCTCTCTGGCTTGGATTTTGTGGGATGACTTGAAACCCAAACTTTAATATGATCATTTTTTATGAGAATTAATGACACCTTTCTTATCTAGGACTCATTTTGATGATGAATATGTTGTTTATGATTGATTTAACTTTGCTTTCATGTGATCTTTACTATGGTTTCTTTGTTAAGTGCGAGTTGAGTCAAGCAAGTCAGTGGCAAGTGGAGCTAGAAATAAAGTGATGGATCCAAGTAAAAAAGGGAGACTATGTCTAAAGCAGAAAGGATCAAGATGGACATCAAGATTAAGATCCCAGAGAGCAAGATTACTTTCATTTGGTTAGAAGTGACTGATACAAATGTTGGACTATGGAACTATGAAGAGTTCAAGGCTAGAGTGGCAGTGTAAAACCTTCCTTTGTTGGCTAGAAGGACTTTGGAATCAGGATTGGCACATGTAAATAGATTTGCTTCTACAGTACAATGTTATGAGTTGGTTCTTGAGTGTGCCAGGCACTATGACAGAGGTATCCAGAGGATAGTCAATCCCCAAGGGAGGATTGTAGCAAATTTGAATCCGGTGTCTATTTCCTAGACCTTTGACATGCCTGATAGGTATCATGTGGTAGCCTTTGATATGGATATGTCAAAGAAGTTCTATGAGGAAGATACTATCAAGGCCCAATAGGTTATCAATTCTTGGTTGGAGAAGCCCAAGTCTCACTATTCCAAGCTTCCCAAATAGCTATTCAGAGCAAATTTCAAGAAGGAATATTATGATTCCATCACTCTTCTTAGCTGGGTGGTAGGGTCTAAGAGTGCTAGAATGTTTGAAAACTGGATGTTTCATGTCATTGCGAGGATGGAGAAAAATGTAAATTTTCATTGGGAAGGTATTATAATTGCCATGATTCATGAACATATGTGCAATGTCCTATAGACAAAAACCTTCACAATGACTTCCTATTTAGTCTATTCAATTGCAAGATTTCATCCATATAAGGGACTAAGTACCAGAGGCATCTTTGGGCAAGATCTAATCTATGAAGTTTATCCACAGTAGCACCTTGGTAATTCGAGCTATAGAAGGGTGAATGATGCATTCACCATGTATATCACTAGGTTACTCCAAGGTGTAGAGAATGTGAGGATTTTTTATTAGGCTAAGGAGATAATAAAAAGATATGGGGCTTGGTTGATACAATTTCCCACCTTCTCGTACATAAGGATAGATGGTTGTCAGAGGGTTCCATATAGACTACGTATCCCACAAATCACATTATACTTTTGGAGGTCACTAGGTAGATTTGTGATTTTGATGCCATTATGAAGAAAGATAAGCATAAGACTAGGTTTGATGGATATTTCACTCCGAGGATAGGCATTGGAGAGGCATGCCCTTCCATTAACTCAGCTCAGGCTTCAAAGGAGGAGATGTGTACTATCAGTTTATTCTTTCACTCCAAGAGGTCTAGGTTTGATAGAACTGGCGAAGGACAAAAGAAGGCCAATAGAGAATATAGCCACAAGGATGATATAGAAGATTATTGGGATAATTGCAATGATGAGGATGAGATCAAAAAGAAGAAGCTTTCCAGGTTGTCTATTGACTCAGTTTGATTGTATAATGTGAAGGCCATCCCAGATCAAATAGAAGATGACGAGGATCTGATTCGAGTCCATGATTATGAGGTAGTGAAAGAAAAACCAATAGGGGAAATAGACTTGTTGGAAGAAGAGAAAAAAAAGAACAACACATGACTCTAGTCATTAAGTATACAAAGTTGTGGCTCAAACATAAGATGTGGGAGCTAGAAAGTGAGGGTGTGCAATGCACCTATGATTTAATGGGAGACTTGGAGTCTCACTCTACCTATGAGGAATCATTTGAACAAGATCTTAAGGGTAAGGGGAAGGTAAGCCCTCCTTTTAATATTAAGGTTAATGATGTTCAGGCAGAGGATGCTCATGAGGAAACCAAACAAATAAAACCTATTTCCAAGCAAAGAGGGCACACTTCAAAGGCAAAGAAGCTAGGAAAATATGAGGCTAAAAAGAAAGATCCTGAGGTTAGTGCTCCTATGCTCAAGAGAAGAAGAATTTTGAGGTTGTCAAAAAAAGAAAGGGTAAGCTCCAAGGCAGGGGAGGAGGTTAATCCACTAGTGATAAATGTGGAGATCTTGAGAGAAAGGACACAAGTGTATACAAGGAAATCAAGAAATCCTTCTCCTAAGCACAATGTACCAAAGAAGGATGCTCCTCTAGTTCCTCCTATAGTAGAACAACATGATGATGTTCCTTCCCCTTATGAAACTAGTAATGTGCTAGGTGAATCTACAGAAGAAATTTTTTGTCAAGAACAGGAGGGAGAGGAATTTTAGGAAGGTGGGCTCTATAGCACTAAGGTGGAAATAGAAAAGGTATTGTAGTCTCCCTTAGTCACCTATGAGGACTCACCTTTTAGGAGTGAAGAGAATCAACCTTCTCAGAGAGAAGAGATACTAGTGAGGGCTCTATCATGTATGCATAAAGAAGAGCATACTAAAGAAAAATAAGATAAGGCTGAGGAGGTTCCTGAGGAGTAGAATTTGAGAAAGGATTTGTCTAGGGACCAACAAGATGAAGTTGGGCAGAGTAAGTCATAGTTGGAGTCTACTGTTCCTGGTTTTCTAGATTGGGAATTGAAAAGAAAGAAAATTCTTGTTGATGACACCCCTCCTAATTGGGATGAACTTTTGGCGAGCATAGGGAAGGGAAAAGGAAAGAAGAAAGCCAAGGTCATTTCTAGGATTGAAAGAGATGAAACAAATAATAGGGTAGTCTACATTGCTACTCCTGCTCCTAGTAAGAACAAAGATGAGGTGATTGGAATTGATTATAATGTGCAAACTGTTAACCTAGGGCCTACCTCTATGGAGCAAGATATTGAAGAGTATGAAGGCTCTAGTGTAGTGATCTTAGGAAGATTGAGAAAATAGGCTCAGATTAAATAAGAATTGAAGAAGGAGAATTGAATATTGAAAAATTATTTGCGAGACTTGATGAAGCCTTTGCAATCCATAAGTTCCTCTTCACTTGCTACCAACTTCTTGCCATAGGAAACAATATCTAAGCTTGAAAGAATGAAGAGAACCATGAATGCCACATTGAATTGGTTGTAGAAGGTAGGAACTAGGGGTGATGAGAATATCAAGGATATTCTATCAACTAGTGGAAATTCCATTAGGTCTGTGGAGTGGTTGGAAAATGTGATGGCTTAGGAAAAGGAAGATGGTGACCTCTTGTTGCAAAAAACTAGAACTATCATGGAGTACATCGAGGAGAGGTTGGTTGGTGATGGACTCCTTCCTTCCTCTAGGGCTACAGAACCTTGGGAATGGTGTGAGGTTTTGCAAATAAGGTAGAAGGTGTTGAAGAACATGAATAAGCATGGAGTTCATGCATTTAATGCATATTTTCTTTGATTTTTGATTACTCTTGGCTAACCTGTTTTATGGCCATTTGTTATTGTAAACATTAGTTGGGCCGACATGCCTTGGTGAGTTTCTATAAATATGGCATTTTTCCACATTTGTAAGGGGTAGATAGATAGTTTTGCACATTAAAGCGAATCAAGTAGTAGAGCAAGAGTTAGAAGTTAGTTCATTTTGAGTAAGTATTGTAACAAAGAACAATGGAATTGTTGCTATTATTGGGTGATTCAATAAAATTGAACACATTGTGCTTTTGGTGAATTCTCTTTTGTTGATTTATCTTGCATGGTTCTTGTTGTTCTATTTATTGATATTGCTTGGGAAATATTAGATATATCTTAGATTTAAAATTAGATATGATTCAATTGTGTTTATGGTTTGATGCTTGGAGTGTTTGCAGCAATCCCTAGTCCATACTTTTTGTAGCTAGTTGATTTTTGGTTGCTTTGCAAAGTTAGCCTGGACCTTACATTTATTGTGCTTAGTTCAATTGTGAAGGTTTATTCATTTCAATTGCAATAGGGCTATCTTGGATGAATGTTCATGATCTAAAAATCTTTAAATACCTTAGAAGATTGCACTATTTTTGTAAGATTGTGGATTCATATGGGTCAAGTAGAAACTAGTTCATGAGGGATAGGTTCATTTCAAGTATTTCATCATTTGCATTGTTAATCTTAGGAGTCTCTCTTAAACCCTTATCTTTTTTTATTTCTTTTATCATTTTAGTTAGATTTAGGATTGAAGTATTGTCATATTGTTAGATCTGATAAATTAAAGATTCATTATTTTCTTATACTAAGGTCCCCTTGTGATTACCAGCATTTTCACATATTATCTGAGTTTTTTATGCATTACCAAGACCTGATATTAGAGACCTTCGGGTTATCTCTTTAGGCTTGTTGATAGATATTTAAGTTTCAAGAGAGATAGGATATTATATTTTGTCTGAGTTGTTGTTGTGTAGAAAACACCAACTTCATCATACCAAATTTTATTACAATATACACATTTAGGTTTCTTCTTTTTAGATGGTTACCCTTTAGAGGGAGAGGATTCAAATTCTTTATGTAGCTTTTTTTTCTTCTTTTCCTTCTTTTTTAGGACTCCTTGATTCTTTATATATCTTTGACTCACTAGCCAACAATGCTTGTGACTTAAAAGTCTAGATAAGACCCATATGAGTTGACTTTGCTTGATCTTAGATTAAGAGATTTACAAAGTCATAAAACTTAGAATCAACATATGATACTCCCATAAAAATTTAATGGGTATAAAAGCCAAAAATAAACACTAAACATTTGGGACCAAGCTTGGATAATGCATGTATAATCAATTGCAAATATTCTTTATCAATTATGTTCTTAGCTGCTTGATATTGGAGATGTAGTCTTGAATAGGGTAAAAAATTTAGGATCAATATTCATGAAATCATTATTAATATAATATCCCTTATTCTTATCATTTTAACCTTACAATTTCTTAAAAACTCCCATCTTTGTTTCAATGTTTTGTATGATTCAATATGAAATTATAAATCAAATGAGAGTATTGAACATATGCATCCAAGTATTTTCCCATGACCAAGATATGATTTTGGTACTTTAAACTTTATGTGATAAAAGCTTTCACTTTTCAAAACATAATGAAGTGGACTTGATCTTAGTGCTTATAGATTTCAAAATTGGCCACAAACTCAAAGTAGTTTTTCTCACATAGAATGACATCAATTTGACCACACCACTACAAAGTATATGAAAAATTACACACTTTCAAAAAGGTTCTTAAAAATTTTATTTTAGGAGTAAGAACAAAGCATTGAAAGTTCCCAAAAATGAGAACAATTCAACAACACCTATGAGAATCTATGATTTTTAGAAAAAACCAACCACAAAATAAAAAACCAATTGTACCACTATAAAGAGCACAAAATTATACCCCAAATCAAAAAAATCTTGAAAAACAAATATCAAATGACTAAGTTATGAGCCTTCAAAGTTGGAGTGTCAAAATGAAAAATGGAACCTTGAGAGAGGCCAAAATTTTCAAAAGACTATTGATGTCATTGCTGACATAGTGCTATCATCAACAATTGATGGGAATAAAATTGATGATTTGATGGCCATCATAGGTAGAATTTTCCCCCTCCCAAAAAAATATTTTGCAGCTAGTATATTTGAGAATTTGTACTAAGATGTGAGGAAATATTTTCATATAGATGAAATATTCTTCATTTAAACTAACCAAAGTTGGTGGGCTTAGATTGTGACAAAGGTGTGGTTGTAATTTCACATGACACATATTGACATTTTTCATGCAACTACATGTTGAAAATTTGTATTTATTTATTTTTTAAATTTTTTAGTAAATTTATTTTGAAAAAAAATATCAAAAAATATGATGAGGGCACAGCCCGAGATACAAAAAATAACCCACAAACAAGAGAATAATTTTCTTATTTAGAAAATGGAGCTTCTTACATGCAAAGGATCTCAATCCCCAAGTTCTACAACATATGCAAGTTACAGAAATCTATAGAATAACCCTTTCGCAATATGCAAGCTTGTCCCCAAAAAGTTACCTAAAAATTAGAAATCCGCCCATAAATAGAGCTCCTCATTAGTTTGGATCCAAAACAACATTCAAATTTGAGTTTAGGAGGTTTGGAACTGAAAATTTACAACATGAAGTTCAAATTTCAAAAGAGCATTTGCAATTGTATCTTCTAGAAAGTACGCCAACTTCCCGGGGCCATAACCTTTGATCTGGGACTCCGATTTGCAAACCATTTGAACCATTGGAAAGGTCTCGAAGTCAAGAATGCGCACAAAATTTTCTATGCCAATTTCAGAAAGTTTTAGGGCCATTCTGGGAACTCTAAATGCCTCAAATCTAACTTGGAAGATTTTCTGGTGCAAATCTGGGAAACTAAAACTGCAATATCTTTCCACCCAAGAATAGAAAATAAAAACCATAAATTTGGAATTTCATTATGATAAAAAGGGTATCCAAAAATGTAAAAACATCTAAAAAATAAGAAACTTGAAATTTAACTATTTTTGGGTGATGCAAGATTGCCCTTACACCACTGGATGCTCCTGCATCAAAATAAAATAATTTTTTATCCACTCGTATTATACTATTATTACAAACTATGATTTTTTTTCAGATGAATACAATTATTATGGTCATGGGTATTGTTGATGGTCCAGATGGCACAACAACATGCAAATAGAATGAAGCTATTATGTTTCTCCTGAAAGAGACAGATGATCACTTGGATATCTCAAATCCCAAGGTCTTTGTAGTTGGCTCTCAATTGTACTAATGTTGCTCAATTGGTCAATGTAATAGTAATGTTCAAGGGGCCTACTGGTGTTGAGCTTCTAGATCGTTCTAAGATCAAGCATGAAGTAAAACCTAATCTAACTAAGGTTTTTAAAGAAATAATAAAAGATAGACCTGGGTTTTGGAACATAAAAGAACAATGATTCATCCAGGGTTAACCAGACCTGTTAGCTTCAAGGAACTATAAATGAAACTGAAGAACAAAGTTGACTTGTGATTAACACAGTTGCATTCATTCTCAGTGCTGATTTGATAGTAGATTGCAAGTTACCACTTAAAAAAAACATAAAACAACATTTCATTGCTTGAAGTCTTCACAAATAAAATGATTAATTGTAGAAAAAATTCATTGAGGAATGTAATATGAAATAGATCAAAATCTGATTTCTTCTACTGTTATTACAATAGATAAGCAATATTTACAAAGCTGGCACAATCACCAAAGTACAGATAATCTATGACTCCAAATTGTTTCCAAACTACACTAGATAACTCAGGAAATACATTACAGCCAGTACTAGATCTAACTTTCAGACAAGAAGACAAAAGAAGCTCTCATTGCTCAAAATTAGGATGCAGATTTATCTCCTTCTGTAATAGACTAACTCCTAGATTTTATTTCTAATCCTTATTGTCTCTTATAAAGTTCTAACTTTTGAAAATTCTAATAATAAAAATCTAACCTAGAAGTGCTAAAAAAACCCATTTTTTTAGAGGCAAGAATGCCTTATCTATAGAATGTACCCACAGGAATGCGCTGTACCCTGCACTTGGGTTTACAAAATATCTGCACACCATAGAAGAGTTGGCCCTCAAATATTTCTAAGGAAATTCAAAATTGCATTCAATGTGAAGCCCCGTTGTCCATGCTGAAAAGTTGTTCTAGGGACAACCTTAGATCTTTTGCTGCTACAGCCTTTACTCTCTTATCTATGTGTCCATCTTCAAACTCAAAAAACAATGTTCTGAAGATGGAAAATTGCATTCTTGACAACATTTCATTTCACTACATACACCCTTCATTTAGCCTTGTTCATGACCCATGACTTGTGATTTAGGTTGTGCAAATATTTGACTATTTTTCCCTCTTGCTTTTCTTCTTAGGGTACTAATGGTTTTTTGATAGGTGCAGTATCACACCCATAGTACACCTATCCCCTATATGCATTCGCATGCAAGTCCTTGCTAACACTTAGGTTTGCATTATAGGAACTCATCTTTCATTCATATTCCATGTTACATTATAGACTCAATATATTTCATAGTTCATAGACTGATTAGATTAAGCATCATAGTTTCATTTAACCCATACATGTCCATATTAATACTAGTCAAATTTGGATACATGCATTACCACCTGCAAAATCATATTGTTGGATAAATCCTAATTACATTTCATACCAAATATTCATATCATCCTGCATTACCAACATTAATATATGCATAATCATCCATCCACATAAGAATGAAGTATCATAAACATGTACATACATAAACCAAATCATCCATCCACATAAGCATGAAATATCATATACATGTGCATACATAAACCAAATCATCCATCCACATAAGCATGAAACATCATAAACATGTGCATACATAAACCAAATCATCCATCCACATAAGCATGAAATATCATCTATCACAAAAAATATAAACACTTTTGTCCCATGCTGGGGCATCTCTTTTCTGGTCACTTCCTCTATAGAGTCATCTGTATTTTATTTTTCTCCAAAACCCTATTATCCTAATACTGTTTCCAAGAAGGGAAAAATGTAGACATCTAAATTTGACAACTTCCATATGGTTAAAGGCGTCTCCTTAATCATCCATTTGCTCATTTACTTCATCTTCTTTGCAGGTATTAATTAAATCATTCATTTAATTAATATTTCATGTCACACATAAGGTTTCCAAAGTATTTAATTTAATAAATAATTTTCCCCACTTTCCTCTCTAAATTAAATAAATATATCGCTTTATTTATTTTAGTCATATTACCTATTAGAATTTTAAATTTATTTTTAATTTCTCACTTTCTCTCTCATTTTTACATCCTCCAACTTTTGCAAGTTGATCTCTAATCCCTCTTAATAGTCTAACCCTCTTTCTTAATCATAATTAATTTATGATTAAGATGTGCACATCCCTAATCATCATTAGGGTCACTTCCTCCATCATTTCCCACTTGTCCCTAATTTTTCATTAATTTATCTAATCAGGTACTTACACAACCTTAATCACATAGCTAGGTTAACATAATCCCCATGTCATTTATGAAATGTGTCCTAAGTCAACCTTATTAAAGGCTTTCTCCTTTTGAAGAAGGCACTCCATTCCACATGCGAATTTTTAATTCACATTTAATCATCCAATGCATTTCAAGGAATTTTAAATTCTTTATCTCATCCCCATGAGGATATTTGAGGAATTTTTAATTCTCCACATATCCTCTCACCCACATGGGAACAAGGACCTCATTTATGAGGAGATCTTGTCACAATCCCAAGGTACTATGTACTACCTCCATGTCATGTACTCTCATTCCAACTCATGTACACATCATCCTTTTTAAGCCACTTCACATGCCACATGTCAAAATGTGAGGACTTGTGAGTTCTCAACTCATCTTATTCCGACATCTTGATCTTGATGGATCAATCTCAACCATTCATTTCTCTAGAAAATTCCAAATTCTCTATAAATACCCCTATTTTCTCTCATTTGGGGAGAGATCATTTTTGCTAGCCAAACTCTTGCAAAATTTTCTTTTGAGTCATACCTAGCCAAATTATTATACTTGCATCCATTTTTCACTCATTTTCCATCCCCATCTCATCTCATAGCTTGTAGCTCTTGCCACCAAAGGAGCGTACAACATCAAAGATAAGGGCTATCAATAAGAGTATAGGAGAATGCATAATGTCAATAAGGGTTGTCGCATATCATAATCAAAATAATACAATGTACATCTTGTCATAATGTCTCAAGCATAATCTACCATGCATACATCATATATCATCAAATAAGGTACAAAATCTAAAAATGTAGAGCACCTCTGATCTCTGCTAATAAGTACTAAACCTTCATCTTGTCTCTATCAAAAAATTGATATCCTATCATCTACTCTCTGACTACTCTACTATGAACTACCAATGTCTAATCTCTACGGAGATTTAGGCACTGGCCCTCTGTGCATAGGAGTCCCCTAATACTCATGGGTAGGAGTCCTTTGGTAACCACTGTAACAAGGAGTCCACTGGTAGTCACTATAACCTATGGTATGTGTCCCTAATGATTGGGATGGTGTTAGCATCTAAGGTACCTATCTAATGTAGCGCATTGTGCACTGCACCGAATCTGGAATGACATGCTCAAACACACACTTCCAATAACTCGCCTCCTGCATAAAGTCATCTCTCTACCCTATCTAATGTCTAACGACATTCTGTTGATGCCTATACCTATCTCAATCTTTGCTAATATCTATTTGCTCCTATACCTAGGCCTCCTATTCCAATGTTACCTAAAGTGCCTACTCTGTGGCCCTGTCCCTCTCAGCCTCTGCAACATATAACTATGCATGTAACCCCTGTATCTTTGCCTTTGGCTCCCCCCTCACCCTGCGCTGTCTGTGGCTAAGCTTGTGTTATGTCCCGCTCACCTTGCAACATCTACATCTGTATCTCTATGATGTATCTCTCCCTATGCATGGCATGTGCCTGAGCCTCCATTGCATCCTTGTCCCTCTTAAGTGCCTAAAGTCTCAAATCAACATCATCTCACTCTCATTGAAGACTTGACACCTATTAAACCACTACATTCTTCTCTCTCTTAAGAGACTAAACCTCGGCCTCTGCCACCTACCTCTCACTTTGCAACACCTGAGCCGTGCATATACCACATCCCTCTCTACCTCTATGACCTACACCTATGTCTATGCCATGTCTCTCTCTATCTGTAGCATGCATATCTCTCTCCTCATCTCCTCCTCTCTCTGCTACATCAATCATATATCCCCAACTGTCTACTCTAAATAGTCCACTCTATCTCTGAGCTCATCTCACTCCTAGTGAAAAAATTCTCTCTCCATAATTGCTCTAGCTTTCCTTGCAAACCCTCTATGTCTTTGGTAGTCCCTGCACTAATCTCTAACTACTCCTACGTTGTCCCACCTCCAACAACCTATTGTATTGTAGCTTTTACCACCAACTAGTCTCTCTCCCATCTCACTACATCCCCCTTCTTATGCTTCCAAGCCACATTTGCTCACAACCTCTCTACCTTCACTTGTAGGTCAACCAACTCATCTCGTGCCTCATCCATCTCTCTCAGCAATCTCCTCTCCACCTCTATCACCATCATGGCTAGATTTGAGTAGTCCCTCTCACCTTGGGTGAAGCGTGCCTATACCTCACTCATATCTATCTCTAATCTAACCTGCTCTACCTCTATCTATCGTATTCACTGCTCACTGAGTCACAGTCTCTCCAAGGTCCCTCTCAATACCACCACTAGATCCTCTCCTCTAGGTGGTGTTGTCGATATTGGTGTGATGTCATGCACATTAGAATCAATGTCCATCTCCCGCAGCTCATATCCCTCACTCTCTGTCAACCCCTCCATCTCGTCCACCTCAATCACAATAGGGGCCCCCCGTTCCCCCATCATCCTCTCCTACTTTGCATTGGCCTCACCCTCGTCTTGTCTCTATTGTTGCTACCCTCCTATGGCCACATTTTCCTCTTGTCTCTCCCATGCTCCGCTGGTGTCGAATTCCTTCTCTCTCCCATTGGTAACCTCCTGGGGATGCATGTGCCTCCTACCTCCTCTATCTTTGGACCTCTGACCCCCTATCCTACTATGCTAGAGCCTTGGCCTCATCCTCTCCCTCCTCTGTTACATCTCCTCCTCGGGCTCTACATTGTTGTCTACTCCTCCTACCTACCTTCACTAGCTTCTCAGCTACTCCCACTGCCTCTTATCCCTCTCCCTGTTTTCCTCCTCTCTCCCAACCTCCTCTCCATCATCCTCAGGGTATTGGTCCCTCTACCCTCAGTTGTCTTTCATCCTCTGACTTTAACCCTAGTTCCCCCTTAATCGGCACTGGTGGTGTAATCTGTGGAGGTGGATGTTGCTTGAACCACTAACTATATCAATCCATCTTTCCTACATCTCTCAGCCCCTCCCACCTGCTTGGGTATGGCATAAACTGCAATGCCTCTAACTCTTCCCACATTGCATCTAGATCCAGATCAGCCCACTATGGCTGCTCTCACATCAATCGTTGGAACATCAATCACCCCATGGGAATATCCAGCCTCACCCCAAACTATCGCATCACCCAATTAGGTCTGTGCATCTCCACTACACACAAACCTCTCCCAATAATATAACAATGGGTAAAGAAGTAACCACTATGTGCCTCCTCATCATCCCTCTAGCCCCTGAAGTGTCATAGCAAATATGAACGTCATACTATTATCTCCTACACATCATCTAGTCATCTCCTCCACACATCCACATCTTTGACATCTCGATACTATAGTATCACTCTTGCCTCTGTCCCCCATCCTACCCTCCTACTCTCTGTATGACTAGCCCACACCTGTAGTAGTGTCACATATGTCACACATAGCGGCTATTGATAACATACCTTGTGCATATCTCGGTATAGCTATGCCAGCATACATATCCCCCACACAAACAAACCCTCTTGGCCCTTGATGATGTATTAGATCACCTCAACAAACCTAAGATGCAAGAATCAACCACTCTGATCTGGCACTAGTATCCCACTAATCAACACTGCTACATACAATGACAATGTCGATACCCTGCATGACAAGCATCTGTACATGTCCAACTATTCCCACAGAATCGGTAGCTCATCATCACCAAACACAACCTGCACAGACTCATCTAGTGCCTCACCTACTACCCAATACTCGCTAACTGCAAGCCCTACTATAGGGAGCCTAAGAATCCACTAAAACATCCTTTAGAGTTATCATCTCCCTGGTCGATAGATGAAATGTAGATGTCATCAAGTCCCAATGCTCTATCAAGGATGTCAACATGGCCCTATGGGCCTTAATCATTGGGTACGATAGCATGTGGAATAGTCTTGCCTCTGCTAATTTTTGGTGATCTACGCCCGTCATCACTGCCATACATCTCCTTAGCACCTCAGACCATTTCTCTCATGTTCGCAAGCTCTCAACATTTTGCATTTGTAACATAAACACTAAGTCAGTTTCCCCTGGTGTCATTTTTCTTCCCTTTTTTTTAATCTTTCATCATCCCACCACAAGATTTTCCTTATGAATCCTACCTCTTTTCTCCCTTTTCCCTTACTTTTCTATCTTTCTCCTTTTATCCATCCTCTTGGTTCCCCAACCAAAACCCTAACTTGACCCAGAACTTTCAGAGGACTCACCCTTATCCTTGGGTGGACCCACCTTTGCCTGGGCAAACTCACCTGAGCTCCCGAGCAGATCTACTTGAGCCCCAACGAGCCTACCTAAACTCCCTAGTGGGCATCTGCCTGAGTGCGGGCAGCTCCACTTGAGCCAAGCCAGACCCACCTGAGCTCCTAGGTTGACATCTGCTCGAGCATGGGAAGACCTGCCTGAGCCTAGTTGGACCTGATCGAACTCCTAGGTGGACCTCTACTCGAGTATGGACAGCTTCGACCGACTCAATGGGTTGACCCATCTAGGCTTAGGTCGATCAGCCCTACTCAACTAGTGGACACACTCAGGCAATGATAGACTCGCCCACGTTCATGGGCAAACCTGCCCAAGCATCAGCACACTCACCCACATCCTTGGGTGGACCTGCCCACTGACGGGTGGACCTGTCCTCATCTGTGGGCGGATCTGACTAGGCATGGATAGCTCCGCTCCTTTGTGGGGGTTAGAAAAATTTCCTTAAATTCCATTTTCTATTTTTCCCATCTACCCATTTCTCATACTACTCTCCCTAGCAAAACCCATATTTTAAATTTTAAAAAAAATGTCAACGAAATGACAAAAATAAAAAAATGGGTTTTGGAGCTAACCTAGCATGGCACAACACACTCGCTGAAGAATCATCATCTCTCATCCCTCTAGTGGATAATGTTAGAATCCTACTTTGGCATCGTGCACTTTCCCTCTCATCCTCTCCTTTTACACCTCTCCTCCTTACTTAATAGTTTTTCAAATGAAGAGAGGTAATTCTTAGAATTATCTTTTATAGCGTTTTCCCTCCCATTTTTACCTCTTAATGTAAAGGGAAATTTTTACTTTTATTTAAGCTTTTTTCCTTCAACTAATTCACTCATCCTCTATCTTCCCAGGGCTACCATTTTCACACCATATACCTATTTTCCTTTGTTTGAACGACAATCCTCTTGGTTTTGCATGGTGTTTCCAATGACATATACCACTTCATACTTTCAAGAAGTTCTTTAGGGCCCCTTTTCCTTTCCCATCCACCTTCTCAAGGGGGCATACCCTACCATTCTCTCCCAATATTCTGCCATAAGCCTTCTCTTATGAGATTGGGGCATCCCCTTTAATTCCCCACCATTTGGGTAGCTCATGCAATCTCTCCCATGTCAGGGCATCTCTTTTCTGGTTGCTTCCTCTATAGAGTCATCTATATTTTATTTTTCTTCAAAACCCTATTATCCTAATTTCCATGTCATTTATGGAATGTGTAAAAAGTAAACCTTATTATAGGCTTTCTCCTTTTGAAGGAGACACTCCATTACCCATGTGAATTTTTAATTCACATTTAATTCCCCAATGAATTTCAGGGAATTTTAAATTCCTTCTCTCATATACCCATGAGGATATTTGAGGAATTTTTAATTTCTCACATATCCTCTCACCCACATGGGGACAAAGACCTCCTTTATGAGATCTTGTCCCAATCCCAAGGTCCTATGTACTACCTCCATGTCATGTACGCTCCTTCCAACTCATGTACACATCATCCTTTTTAAGCCACTTCACATGTCACATGTCAAGATGTGAGGGCTTGTCAGAACTCAACTCACCTTAGCCCTACATCTTGATCCTGGTGGCTCAATCTCAACCATTCATTTCTCTAGAGAATTCCAAATTCTCTATAAATACCCCTATTTTCTCTCACTTTGGGGAGAGATCATCCTCTCCTGCTCTCTACTGGTCTCGCCCTCCTCCTATCTTTGTTGTTGCTGCCCTCTTGTGGTCATGTCTGCTTCCTCATTTCTCTCCTGCTACTAACATCCTATGGATGCATGTGCCTCCTACCTCCTCTTTCTAGAACTTTGGCCCCCTAGCCTCATCGTCTCCATCCTTTGCTCCATCTCCTCCTCAAGATCTGTGTCGTTGTCTCCTCCTCCTGTGTACCCTCACTGGCTCCTTAGTTGTTACAACTACCTCTTATCCCTCTCCTTTTTGTCCTCTTCTCTCCCAACCTCCTCTTCATCATCCTTGGGGTACCATTCCCTCCACCCTTATCCATCTCTCATTCTTTGACCCGAACGCTAGTGCCCCCTCAATCAGCACCACTGGTGTAATTCGTGGAGGCGGATGTCACCTGAACCAGTGACCATATTGATTTGTTATCCCTACATCTCTCAGCCCCTCCCACCTGTCTAGGTATGGCAAAAATTGTAGTCCCTCCAACTCCTCCTAGATCGGCCCCCATGGCCACTCTTGCATTAATTGTTAGAACATTACTCACTGTGCGAGAATATCCTACCTTACTCCAAACTATCACGTCACTTGATTGGGTTTGTACAGCTCCACTATACACAAGCTTCTTCCAATAATATAACAATGGGTAAAGAAGTAAACACTATGTACCTCCTCATCATCCCTCTAGCCCTTAAAGTGTTGCAACATATATAGATGCCATACTATCATCTGTGCCTACACATCATTTAGTCGTCTCCTCCACACATCCACATCTCTAACATCCTGATATCGTAGTATCATTCTCACCTCTGTCCCTCATCCCCAAGCTATGGATGATCTATCATCCCGCTCTCCTACTCTTCGCACGATTGGTGTGGTCACCCCAATGTGCTCCCAAGCCCACACCTATAGTAGTGTGACCTATGTCACACTCAGTGACTGTCGATAACATACCCCGTGCATATCCCAGTACAACTGCGCTAACATACAAGTTCCCCATGCAAACTGACCCTTTCTGCCTCAATGATATGTCATATCACCTCGAAAAACCTAAGATGCAAGAATCAATCACTTTGATCTAGCACCAGTATCCTACTAATCAGCTCCACTAGGTACAATGACAATTTTAGTACCTTACATGACAAGCATCTGTCCATGTCCAGCTGTTGTTGCTAAATCGGTAGCTCATTATCACTAAATACAACCTGGAGAGACTCATCCAATGTCTTTCCTACTACTCAGCACTCACTAACTACAATCCCTACTATGGGGAGCTTTAGAATCCACCAAGCATCCTCTAGAGTCATTGTCATCTCCCTGGTTGATAGATGAAATGTAGATGTCACAGAGTCCCAATGCTCTATCAAGGCTATTAGCATGGCCCTATGGGCCTTAATTGTCGAGTATGATAGCATGTGGAAAAGTCCTACATTTTCTAATCTCTAGTGATCTACGCCCATCATCACCGCCATACATCTTCTTAGCATCTTAGATTGTCTCTCTCACATCTATAAGCTCTCAACATTATGCATCTATAACATAAACACTATGTCAGTTTCCCTTGGCATTGTTTTTCCCCCCTTTTTATCTTTCTTCATCCCACCCTAGGATTTCTCTTCTGAATCCTACCTCTTTCCTCCCTCTTTCCTTACCTTCCTATATTTCTCCTTTTCTTCTTCCTCTCAAATCCCCACCCAAAACCTTGAATTTTCCCAAGACTTTCAATGGATTCGCCCTTGTCCTCGAGCAGACTGCTCAGGCCCAGGCAGACCCACCCGAGCTGCTGGGCGGATTTGCTTGAGCCCAGGCGGACCCACTCGGCTACAGGAAAACTTGGTTGAGCTCTCAAGTGGGCATCCACTCGAGCACAGGTGGCTCTATTCGAGCTCGGGCAGACTTGCCTAAGCTCCCGGTTGGATGGGTGGACCCACCCGAGCATGGGCGAATCTGCCCGAGCATGAGTGGACCCACCCAACTCTGTGGGCAGACCCTTCCAGGCACTGGCGGACCTGCTCGCACATGGATAGTCCCTCTCTTGTCCGTGGGTGGATATGACTGGGTGCAAACAACTCTATTTTCCTATTGGGGTTAGGAAAATTTCCTCAAATCCTATTTTCTTTTTCCTCATCTACCCATTTCTCATATTGCCCTCCCCAACAAAACCCATATTTTCAATTTTTTTTAAAAATGTCAATGAAATGAAAAAAATCACAAAGTGGGTTTTGGAGCTAACCTAGCACAGCATGACACACTCACTAAAGAATCACTCTCTCATCCCCTTAGTGGACAATGTTGGTATCGTACTCTGACATTGTGCACTTTCTCTCTCGCCCTCTCCTTTTCTACCTCTCCTCCTTACTTGACAACTATCCAAATGAGGAGAGGTAGTTCTTAGAATTACCTTTTATAGCCTTTTCTCTCCCATTTTTACCTTTTAAAATAAAGGGAATTTTTTCCTTCAACTAATTCACTCATCCTCTATCTTCCTGGGGCATTCATTTTTACATTGTATACTCATTTGCCTCCGTTTGAATGCCAATGCTCTTGGTTTTTCATGCTCTTTCCAATGACATATACCACTTCATTCTTTTGAGAAGTTTTCTAGGGCCCCCTTTTCCTTCCTCGTCTACTTTCTCAAGAGGGCATACCTTACCATTCTCTCCCAATCTTCCACCATAAGCCTTCTCTTGTGAGACTGGCGCATCCCCTTTAATTCCCCTCTGTTTGGGTAGCTCATGCAATCTATCCCTTGTTGGGGCATCTCTTTTCTAGTTGCTTCCTCTATAGAGTCATTTGTATTTTATGTTTCTTTGAAACCCTATTATTCTAATATTGTTTTGAAGAAGGGAAAAATGTAGACATCTAAATATGACTACTTCCATATGGTCAAAGATGTCTCCTTAATCATCCTTTTTCTCATTTACTTCATCATATTTTTTGGTATTAATTAAATCATTCATTTAATTAATATTTCATATCCCACATAAGGTTTCCAATGTATTCAATTTAATAAATACTTTGCCCCTCTTTCCTCTCTAAATTAAATAAATATATCACTTTATTTAATTTAGTCATATTGTCTTACACAGCCTTAGGAGTGTATATTCTGCTTGATGTGTCTTGAAAATGAAACTTAAAAAAAAAAACCATAAAAAATGTTACATTTTGAAAATGAAAACCTTGATTCAGAACTACATTCATTGAGGGAAACAAATCCATAATTGATAAATTCAAGAAAATAGATCTTTGGGGGGGGGGGTAATTTAGCTGTTTTAGAGTCATTTTAGGTAGTTTTTAGAGTTTCGGTGCCTCTTTTCCTTGAATTGGCACCTCTTGCACCTGTTTTGGTGTCTCTTGTCTCTATTTTGGTGCCTCTTGCATGTTAGTGTAATTAATATTTAATTACACTTGCATAACTTTACTTAGGTAATATTTAATTCCTAAGTTAATTAATTCTCATCTTTATCTTATTGAGCTATCTTGTTGCTCAAGATAAGATTAGGGTTATGCATATTTTCTTTTATAAAGAAAATCATCTCATATAATTATTGAATTCTTGAATAATATTATGTTGCACATCTTTTTGCAATAGCTCTGCGTTTTCTATTTTTCTCTTTTGTGGAAGGATTTCATGGTTTGCATTTTAGATCTTGGTTTCTAACATGGTATTAGAGCCTTGATTTGCAGCCCCTTCTTAGATTTCTAGAAAGATTCAATGTAGACTTTGTTTGAGTTTCCTCGAGGGATTTGACCTTGAGCATTTTTTTGGTGCATTCTGGAGCAAAATGGATGTCACCATCACATTTGTAGCACCCTAAAACCCTAAGATTTCCTGTCATTTTTCTCAAATTTGAACATTTGTAACATGAGGAAAAAAATTTAAGGGTGCACAGATCCATATAGATATAGGCCCTATTTGTCTCAATTTTTCTGCACGCAGGTACAGGGTTTCAAAAATTTCTGGTTTTCCAATTTTATCCATTGAGCAAAAAAATTGTAAGGTTTTTATTATTTTTTTTACCTCCATTAAAAAAATATATATTTCAAAAATTTGATTGTAAAATAAAGATAAAAAGGAGGGGTTGTTTCATTTATTGGTACCTCTGCTACCAGACACAAATAGTTGTAGGTCTATACCTATGGCGCGAGACCCACAAAATCTTGAGCGGCCACTAATCATTGGCCAATGGGCTCCCCAAAGCCTTGGTGACATTTTTCTCCACCAGTCGGTGACGCCTTCCTTCCTCTAGTGGCTTTCACAAACTGTCGACAACCCATCCTTGACTGCCAACAGCCATGCAACCCACCACCAACACCTTTTTTTTAAATCCACCACTCACATCAAAATCTGATGAAAAAAAATAGTCGGCGGAAAAACCTAGGCAACATGGAATATTCCCTTGGAGATTCTTTTGAATATTCCCACTCCTCTGATGCCCATCAAATTTTTGTAGGGGGCATTTTTTTCCCCGACGACCCCTAGGCCATCAAAATTTTTCTAGTGAAGTGTTGACATTAGCATGACATCATCAGTCGTATGGCCCTCTTTGCCCCCTCCTATCCCTAGTTTTCCTTCAAGGAGGTGAATATGGTATCGAAATCAGGAAAATGACATATCATCGGAAAGCTAGTTCTGAGCACTTTCCTATGGTATAGTTTATTTTTTAGTATTTTTCTATTTAGCTTCGTTTTTTCTATTTGAAGTCAGATGTTCATTTTTGGCTTTTGAGCTCATAAATTTTTGACATGATCTCCGATTTTCATCTTCTTTGCGGTGCTAGAAAGGTATTGAGGAGCTCTATTTTTTTGTCTATGCACTTTTTTCTGTATCTATCCCAGGTTGATCATTATTCTATATTTTTTCCAATGGGTGTTTTGGAGATTACTTGGATGTTTTGGCAGTTGGAAAGGTGAAACTTGAATATTTGTACTTCATTTCAGTACCACATCATGTTATTTCTTGTTTATGCATGTTAAGAATTCTAGCCTTTTACAATTATTGGGTTATTGTAATAAATGAACTGAGATAAAGTTTCATCTGGGGGGTTTCTTACTTAATAATCTGATTAGAGTGTAGTTTTTCACTTTGATCTCCATATTCATCTTGTTTTGATGGCAACTCGTATGGGTTATTTGGTTTCCTAGTTTCTTTTGGCCACTTTTTTACTATTATTTGACACAAATCAGATTCATTAGTTCACACTTTAGTTGAGAGATTATGTTTCTTGATCTGCATTGGTTTAGATCCTTCTCAATTTGAGGGCCATGTTTTTATGGTTAATGTTCTAGAGTCTTCATGGTACTCCTTCCCATGGAAGAGGTTTAGTCTTAGTTTGGCATCAGCATTGAAATACACGATTTCTAGATTCTATCATCATTTCATCTACTGTTGCTTCAGAAATTCCAGGGTTATTCTAGTTTGTGAGTTTTCCAATGTTCTGTGGTATTGAGTCTATTGTCACATTATTATGATTCTAGTTTTGGTTTCAATTATAGACAAAAGTATCTTTCCTTGCTTGTCGGATTGTGGTTCTAGTGTTACTCCACAGTGATCTTCTAGTGCTTCTTTGTAGTAGTCATCTCATTGTAGGGGCGTTTTTCCCACTAGGTTTTCCTTCTCTACCTCATTATTGCATTTGTACATGGGTGCCTAATTAGACCTTGTTGTCGAGACCCATTCATGATTTCTTGCATTCATCTTAGTTTTAGGTGCATGCTTTTTTAGTCTCCCTAAGTTTCACTTATGGGGGGTGTTAGTGTAATTAATATTTAATTCCTAGGTTAATTAATTCTCATCTTTATCTTATTGAGCTATCTTGTTTCTCAAGATAAGATTAGAGTTATGCATCTTTTCTTTTATAAAGAAAATCATCTCATGTAATTATTGAATAATATTATGTTGCACATATTTTTGCAATAGCTCTGCTTTTTCTGTTCTTCTCTTTTATGGAAGGCTTTTCTAGTTTACATTTCAGATCTTTGTTTCTAACATTACAAACCCTAAAATAGTAACTTAGGTTCATTCATCTTTAGAAAATTAGTCCTTTCAATAGTTTTCAACCTTTCCTTAGGAAATAAAGGGTCAGAATATGTGGTTTACATGATGATTTCATGAAAGATTAAGATTCAAAAACCAAATTCCATGCCTCTTAGTCCAAAAGAACACCAAAAAAATTTATCAACACTTTACGAATTTAGCTAGAGGTTAACCTTCAATTTCTACAAAAGAGCTTGCAAGAACAATCCCAAATTATACATCTTTTACTACTATCAAAGTCCAAGACTTTTCCAAAGATTTGAGTATCTCATCTCACAAGTTTGAACCAAAATTTCAAAACTCCAAGTCCAAGATCATTCCTTAGATACCTTAGAATTCTAAACATGTCAAAACATACCTATACAATTGGAAAATTTCAAACTAAACCTAGATCTAAACATTTCAAGTTGCCTAAATCATCAATATCCATCACATCTTTGTATGTACAACCTAGTTTCATCTTCAAGATTTGTCAACCTTTAATTACAAAACAACCTTATACAATCAAATCAAACTTATTCCAATCAATAGAATTTTTCATTCTCTTCAACTTAGTTGTAATACTTGGAACTCCTCTAAACAAAGATCAAAGTTTAGCTAGATTGTAACACTTGTACACCCATTTAAACAAGATCCCAATGTTAAAACTCAAAATAGGGAAATCCAAACCACCATGGATGAAATAGATGAGGATAAATTGAATTCTTTAGCTCATCAAATGAAAAATATTAAAAAAAAAACCTAGGATATGCAAGGGTAAACAACCACAAAAAGACAATTCTTGCCACACATCTATTCCTATCCATCTGAAAAAAATATGGACATGACACCTTCTCCACCAATAACTACATCATCCAAGTTCAATGTCTTTGAATTTTTGAAAAATTTAAATGATAATCACAAATCTCAATCGTTAAACACAAATTATATTGAAAAATCTTACCATGTCATGCATCTATCATCATCTCCCATAAGCCAAAAAAAATCTCATGATTCTTTCACCCAAGTTAGTGATTCCATACAACCACCTTCTTCTATCATATCTTCTACATCTAATGATTCACATAAATCTCTCATTCTAAACCATGCTATCATTGATCCCTCTGTACCTCAAGATCAAATAATTCTTTCCACTTCATCCAATGATACCAAAATTCCACAAGTTCTTCCAATCTTTGACCAAGACTAAATCTCTCAAGAATTCTATGATGATCCCCTCCTCTCACTTTTCATCCATGATGAATCCCTTCCATCTCAAGAGTAAATTATCTTTCCAATTCCTTCCACCCCATATAATGAATCCATGTCATCTCATGATTCCACTGCATCCTAGTAGCATGATAATTCTTCCATCCTATCTAATGATGTCATATCACTTGATGATCAAGATATGCTTCCATCCAAGGATATCCCTTCATTCCATGAGGATGTTCATCATTCTCAATATAAATATATGCCTTCTATACCACCACATGATGATTCCACACCTAATGAAGATCAAGCTACTTCATCTTCTACACCTCGTAATCCTCTTCCAAGTCAAGATCAAAGTACCCCATCATCCCCATGTCAAGATTCTATCACACCTATGAAAGCTATCCTTGAACCCCAAACCTACAAATTGGGATCCTCCACCTTTATTTGCTTTGGTTTATTTCCAACACCTATCCTTTCATACATATCATATCCTCCCCAAAATTAAATTGCATCTTGTTTCACAAACAATACATATCCCATTGGTAAACGAATGTTCCAAAGTATGAACTACAAAGGAAAAGGATCAGGCCTTCATGAACATGGTATCCTAGAACCCCATTCTATCCAACAAAATCCATATTACCATGGCCTTGGTTATACACCTAAGTGTCCTAGTCCTTGAAACCTTCCATCTATCTTAGGTCCTCATCCTAATCCACCAAATTTTTCCATCTATTCTAGCTCCTCATCCTAGTTCATCAAACCTTCCATCTATCCTAGGTCCATATTCTATTCCTCAAGAACAACAAAGGCACACATTCTTGATGCCATTTCAAAATTCTACCTACACTTACTCATCCATAATACCTCCATACAATTCATCTCAATCCACCCCTGCCATTACTCTCAGAAGCAATTTGGGTGCCAAATTGGTGTAGGAGCACCTTGTTGCATTCAAGCCTCCATGAGGCCATACTGTATAAATTCATTAAATTAGGTGTTTTAATCTTGTAATAAAGTTGAATGATCCATTTTATATATGTTTTAATTCATTTGGAGTCATTGATGAAGGTTTTATTTTTATTTATAGAGGAATAAAATAGCTTTCATTTTTAATTGGTTTGGTGTTTTTTCATTGAGTTTTGAGAAAGTTGTGATCATTTTACCATTGGTAGCCCTATGGGATTGTTTTCTCTAGAAGTTGCAGGCTATTACAAAGAATGGTATGGATTGTACAAATCAAATAAAGAATTAAAACTTGTTTTAAATTTTATATATGTGAATCTAGTCTCATTTTCACTTTTTTTGATCAATTTTCATTGGGTTTTGATTGATTTATAACAATTTTGGTAAAGACTGCCCAGTTCAGGAACTAGGGTTTCCAACATATAAGAAAAATTCATATATTTTTATTCCACCACCACAAAGTGATAAAAAATGGTGAAAAGTTCTTTTTTTACATGTTCTAAAAACCATTTATAAGAAATTTATTCATTTATTCATTTTCATGAGTTATGCTAGATTGTGTGTTTCATTTTGGTGGAGAGTGGTCAAAGAAACATGGTTTTCTTGATGTTTGAACAAAGCTATGTATAGTTTGTTTATGGCTGGCCTTAAATTGTTGTTGTATGATCTTTGGATGGTTGTAATTAGTTTGGATGAATCTAAGCATGTTGAAATCATTTACCAAGTCTTATAGAGATTGGAGTCCATTTGTGTAAGTTGGAGCCCATGTTGCTCAAGGTTAAAGGATTGGGATTTCCTCAAGAATGGAGAATTTAAGTTGTGTACTTTATTATTTCCAAGAATATAGAAAGTTGATGGTATGAACTCTCTTTCTCTGCATCACAAATGTCAAAATCTTCCCTATCAAAATTCACATGTATCAAAGGATCAACATGTCTCCTCAAAGAGGCATGCAAAAATAAAAGAAAATTTGATCCAAAATAAAAGAAAAAATAAAAAAGGCCATAAAGGCCCATCAAATAAAAAAGAAAAATTTACAAGACCACAAAGGTTTATAAATCCAAGAGAAAAAACTCAAATTTCACAAAGGCCCACAAAGCAAATATCAAATTCAAAAATCATGTGGATTCCAAAAAGTCTCATAGAAGCAATAGAATACAAATTGGCATCCAAATTTTCTAATCCAAAAGCTTCCTCCAATATTCCATTTAAAAACCTATCTCCTTCCAAATCCATTTTTCCTCCATGACTCCACTACCCTTCAAGGTGTGTGCCAATGTTGATCTTTCCATCCTTTCCATCTATTCATCAGCAATCCTTCCCACCTTGTATCCATTATCTAACATTCATCCCCCATTTTTCTCCTTTAATCCAAACCTTTGGATAAGCCCTTAGTTATAAAATCATACCTTTAATAGGCCAAAATTTATGAGTCTAATCCCCATTGCCATGGTTTATTAGAGAGATATTTGGCTGTGAAACTTGATTGTTAATTCCTTCTTCCATCTCCCTATCATCCATATCCTATCTTCTATATTCCTCTTGCACTCTACACTTAGGGACAAGTTTCATCCATATTCTCATTCATGGTCATTATCCCTTTTATGCTTATTCCTTACTTTTCCACCTTTGATCTTGAAAAATTTAAGGATCTTCTTGAACATCATATATCTTATCCATTATTCTTTATCCATATCTTCTATATCATATCCTTTGCCTTATCCATATTTCATCATTCTTTCTAAATGCATCCTTTCTTCTTGTCATTAGTCTTGACGAGGAATAGGGGAAAAGTACTTGGTCCTTATCTCTTTATCTTATTTAGTTGATCTTTATCACCCCATTCATTATCATTATCCTTTCTTTCTTCTATTTCATATCTCCTACCTTATCAAAATCCATGTCATCATGCCCCTTTGCAACCATGAATGTTATCATGCAAATCATATTTGAGCCTAGCTACAAAACTTTATCCAATCCTCATCTATTTTGTCAATCAATCATGAAAAATCATCAATCTTATCATACTTAGAGGAAATAAGTGATCCTAAGTACTTATCATCACCATGCCTTATGGAATCAATCATTCTTGGCATCTTAATCAATCAACCATTATCATCTTTTTACAAAAGATAAGTTGCTTGTGTGACATGTTTTGCAATGAATCTTTCATTTTGATATATCATTTGTCCATGGTTGCATTATCTGTATTGTGGGGAATCTTGTTCCTTCAATCTTTCATATCGTATAATTCATCCATCCATATTGGGCTACGTGATTTGCTCTGCATCATTCACCCATCATGCTTCCATATTTGGATCTATTACACTTCCATGTTCACATCATAACTTGATCCTATGTTTGTATCATGGTGTCCCCTAGTATTACTTGGCCCATTCTAAAAATAAATTTGTCTTATCATATCAAAATCAGGGCATTTCCTGCATTGGATTGGATTCTTGTACATTCTCAAGGCTAGAAAATCAAAATCCAAAAATACATAAAAAGGTCAAAAAGTCAAAAATTCAAAGATTATCCCTTGAGACATTTAGGTTAGTATTTTAGGTGTATTTTATGTTCATATTTTTTCCTTGTAAATCTTGGTCATGTTTCCAGTCAAACTACATGGTCTCTGTGTGTACAACATAGGCAAGGCTAATCTATTGATCAGCCCTTGAGGCCCCTAGGATATGTCTTTAGGTTAGGTCTTGGTCATCATGGTCGTGTCTCACCGTAGACTGGGGGCCATTTCTTGCACTCACTAGGGGAAAATAAACTTTGAGCTTGAACCAATAGGCAAACAGTTGTTGGACCAATGTTACAAACACAAACTTCAAATGGATGGTGACCTTTTTGAATTAGGGGTTTTCCACATTAAACATAAAAGTTCAAATTTTTCTACTTTGATTTTTGTTATCATATCTCTTGAGTCCTCGATGATGTATCAAACTAGAGGAGTAAGGAAGGAGTATGATTTTTCTTCATTTACTATATCTAAGTTTATCATTATTACTATGCAAGTTGTTGTTGGATGTGCTCTACAAATTATCACTAATGACATTTTGAATTTGCATATGAAAATGGTATGAGTTATGAATTAGGTCAAATGAAAGGGAAAATCCTATATTTATACACAATTATTCCCTAATTCCCAAACATACCTCATCACAAGCCAACCTTATGTCTTAAGGAATAAAAAATTGAAAGAAATTTAAATTTATTTTGATTTTTTATCCAAATGGGAATAAGTTACCACAAATGGAGACTTAGTCCACTTGGGAATTTTTAAGTGGATGTTGGGAATTGTGATAATTTAAGTAACTTTTATCAGTTTCTTCTTCAATAAGACACTTAAGTAAGGCCTGTAAGTTATAAAGGGGTCATTTAAAGCATAAGAAAGGTGTTAATATTGATGAAAAGCCTAGGAAAGTGTGAAAGTTTGTTACAAGACTTTGTAACACTTTTAAATAGGTATTGGTAAGTTTGTTTAGGTGAATTATGATATTATTGTCCTAGAAAAGTTTGAAGATGTGTTACAAAACCTTACACGATCATTACAAGACATCAATAAATGAATTTTATTCAATTTGCAAAGGTCCAAAACCTAGTGTGGATGTGTAAAACACCTCAAGACACCAAATCAAGGTTTCATTAAGTCCAATTTGTCATCAATTATTCCCAAATCAAGCAAACAAAAAGGGATAATTTTTTCGTGTCCACAATTAGCCCCCACTTTAGTGAGAGGATGAACATGTTTCAAACTCAAACTAAAGTAGACATTCAAGAGGAGTCCAATTGTACCAATTTGCAAATGAAAAAGAAATACAAAGATCAAAGGAGGTTGTGCAAGTCCCCAGAATCCAAGATCCTAAGTCAAGCCAACTTAAGTGCAAGAGGACATGCATAAGGTGAATGATTTGTAGAAAGACAAGATACATGATCATACAATGGTAAGAACTACATAGAAATAAAAATGGGATGGATCAAGCTTGAATTTTTTTTCCAACACGTTGTAGATTAGATCTAGGCTTGTTTGTTCAAAAAGAGAAATGTATACTCACTTTTCCATGATGGAACTCTTGGTTTTTTGTTAGGTGAGAAATCCACAACATACTCACTATGGTGCCATCAAACTCTTGGATGTTTGTGGGGTGAGAAAGTCCAAAAGGTGAGACACATGCGAATAATATGTACTCACATATATATAGGTGGCTTATGGGGAAAATTCATGTCTCAGAATGGGCTTCCTACTTAACCATACCAAATTTATACCCTATGATAAATTTAATAAGGCACCACAATGAAATTTTTTTTTGAGTTTTATAAGGCAATCAAAAAATTTGTATGCTTGACATTCATAAACAAATAGGATGGTATCATAGGCATGCAAGTGTTATGAAAGGTGGCCATATAACAATTTTTGTAAATGGAAAAATAGTGCAAGGAATGTTCAAATGGATTTTTCCTAGTTAGTTCAAGGTCTCATCTTAGGGAATGTTATGATTAATGTCTCCAAGAGAGGAAAAATGTAAATGGTATCATCTTGTTTCCAAGGAAGGTCTCATCCTAGGAAACATTATGCCTAATGTTTCCAAGAGAGGAAATCACAAAATGAAATGTGAGTATCGATGTACCCCACCACTTTAAAGTGGTTGCTAACACCATTACTGTGAACAATTGCTTTAAAGTATGAGACATGAGATCTTATTCAAAAAATCCCTATGCCAAGTCATATGTTTCAAATAAGCTACATCATGAAAATGGTAATATCTCATACATGAGCCAACTTAAGGCATCTCATCCACATACCAAGCTTGCTCTTATATTTTTATGAAAGGTTAACAACTAATCAAAAGAGGCAATGACAATTGAAATACGAGGACAAGGCTACATAACCCCTTGCCCCCATTTAGTGCAAGAAAAGAGTGAGTTGAAATGATTAATGAAATGCATGCTAGAGTGAAAATCAATATCAATTAGAGGGATTAGGTGCCACCACATAAGGAAGAACACCAATTTCCTTAGAATGTTATATTCTACTACTCAAAGTGTTATATTCATTTGTGGAATGACCTTGAACTCTATGATATGCAAAAAATGAAGTCTTGTAATAGCATTTCTTTAGAGTTCATGGAGGGAGAGATATCAAGTGATATTGGAGGAGTCTCACTAAGGTGCCCTCTTGATCAATGGAAAATGGTGTTCCTATGGTTTTCTTGAAAGAAATATCTTGCTTAGTATGAGTTGTCATATCTATACAAGACTCTTTAGATTGAGATATTTCATTCTCTCCATGATAGGAAGGTGTAAAATCTAGTGAATTCAAATCATTAGTGTCTTGCGAGATAGAATTGACATTAAGCGAAGAGTTCATTGTTTGTTTCATGTTGTGTAAAGGATGGTTTTCAAGACCACTAGTGTTGAAGAGTTCAGGATGGATGACTGTTAAGGTTGTTTTAGGAGTATGTTGATGTTGAGTGAAGGCTTGGTGATCTATATCAAAAGAAAATAACAAAGACCATAAGTTTTTTGTTGTGTGATAGGATCTATAGGGTTGTGGATACCTTGTTCATTAGTACCACATCCTTTTCCAATGTATCCAAGCTGTATAATCTTGTATCCTTTTCAATAAATCTTTTTCATTGCTTTTGGAGTAGGTGGTTGTTCATTGTTATGTTAATCAAAATTTTTCATGTAATTTGTGTCTTTTTATAAAGTGGTTGAGGTTGATGCTTTTGAATGGTTGTTTGAGTTTTGTGTTTTCATGACTATGTTTTGGTTTCCCTCAGTTGAATCTTTGTTTATGATCTTGTACTCATCCATGAGTGTTGGTGTGAAATATAAGGAACCCCAATCATCATTTAATAGTTTCATGTGTTGTTCTTTGTTTTTTATTGTACAGGTTCCAAATTTGTAGTTGTCGATGTGTTTAAGATATTTTCTTAGTTTTTCTCAAGTTGTAAGATACTATAAGGCTTAGGATTGATGTCAAGGGTGTATACTTTGTTGTTGTAAATGTACTTCATTTTTTAATGAAGAATGGAAGGCACACCATTCATTTCATGAATCAAAATTTTTCCTAAGATAAGATTACATGAAATTTTATGAGGCATAACATGAATTGATGTATCAAATGTGGTAACTCTAGCTGTAAGAGTTATAATGATCACCTAAAGTGATTTCATTTTAACATTGTCAAACCCTTTAAAAGATAAAGAATCAAGTTGAATGTTCAATTAATCAATGACAAGCCTATCTAGAAGGCTCACACTACACACATTAACCCCTGAGCTAGTGTCAACAAGGGTTTGATTTATCCCTTTTGTTTTTAATTGAGATATGAACATGAAAGCATCATTTTCTTTTTACACTTCCAAAGTGGGGAGTTCACTTTGGTGGAAAAAACTATTAGCATTTAATCCTTGAAACATGGCTGCTATGTCATTTGGTTGCATAGTAGAGAGGATATAGGAACTTTTTGTAAGGTTGTTTGAAGCATAGTCTAATAGGTAGGTGAATTTTGAATAAGTTCCCAAAGGGATATCTTTGCGGGAGTGCTCTTAAATTGTTCAATTTGAACATACTTCCTTAATCAAGGAGCAATAGGAAAATTAGGCAAAGGTAGGGAAGTTGGAGTTGGTTGTTGTGGGGATAGATTTTTTTGAGTGTTGTATGTACGAGAAATGGTAGTATGACTCGGTTGTTGTGACACATGATTCTGAGGTGGGTAGAGGGTGAACTTAGGTTTAGGTGGCATTTTATGTGACAGTGGGTAAAGGATGAGTTTAGGTTGTCATGGAGTTTGTTGTTTGTGTGAAGGTGGGTAGAGAATTAGAGAGTTCTTAGGATGTCCCATGGGGTATGTATGAGTTCCATTGATTGAGGTGGATCTAATGGACACTTGCACATTCATAACCTCAAATCTCTTGGTTTGGTGTATCTCTAATAAGGGGAAATCTAGAATCACCTATTTATCTAAGGAAGACACCTTACTATGGTTGTCATTTATAAGAACCATGATATTCTCCCTAGGAGGAGATTTTTTAGGAGAACTATTAATCAAATGTTCTTGAAATTCATGAATTGGTTCTTTTAAAATGACTTGATTGCATATAGGGGAATGATCAATGGTTGAATTTTCATTTTGATTAGGAATGGAAGGATGAGGGGAAGAGTCTATGTGATTATCATTTTGTTGTAAGGTTTCATTCTATCATTCTATATTATCTACCCTAATAGGAGAGATTGCAAGATGTTTATCCAAGGTTGAAGGACGACTATGATTTTCAAATAGATTGTCCCAAACGGTTGGAGAATTAGGGAATGGAGGGTAAATATTCTCATGACTCTTAATAGATATATCTTTGAACACCCACCTATCCTCTTTGCATCAAGGAGGGAGATTAGAAGAAGGGAAATGTTGATTCTTATGGTTAGGGTGGCTGTTTAGGAATGTTTCTATGATCTCATGTCTGTGTTGTTCAACATCTTCCAAAGGGGAATGAGGAGATGGACAATCAAGACCCTCAATACCTTTGTTACTAATAGTAGAGGTATTGGGAGAAGAAAAAGTATGAATGTTATGATAAATGATAAGTTCATTCCTTTGTGACCAAATATCTTCCAAAATAGGAGAGGTAGGGGAAGGATAATAAAAAAGGGTTGTTGTAGATCTTGAAAGTTTTCTTATCGAACACCAACATATCCTCATAACTATTACAGAAGGAGAAGATACTAGGAGTTGAACATAGGTAGGTTTTAGTGATGTATTATTATGATGTGTGATCTTCATGATTACTTATCATTATATACTCTTGTTTAGGAATGTTTTATCTAATAGGAGAGGTAAGAGGATAGAAACAAGGATTTTTAGAACTCTCATCAATTGGTTCTTTTAACACTATAATATCTTCTTCACAAGTAGGAGAGATAATAGGATAAGAACAAATGTGATTGTTATGATTACTCAAGGTTTATTTCACTAGACTAACCTCATCCACATAATGGAAATTAGGAAAGGGATCTATGATGAACAAAAAGAGAGGGGAAAGGACTTCATATTCATATTCCCTTAACAAAAAATTCTTACAACATGCAATAAGATCCAAAAATAGAAAATGAAAGATGATAACTATAGATTTTTGTAATGAAAAATTGATGTAATGATTATTCTACAAACTTGAAGTGTAACCATTCAAAAGAAAATATAAAAAAGATGAATGCAATTTTTCATATTTTAAGGATGACAATTGATTGATTATACGATGTAACAATATGAAAATGCAAACTTGAAATTTAAACAATGCATGAAATGAGATAATTTAAGAAAGATCTAATGAAATGCATTTTATAGAAACTCAACCAAATGATACAATTAGTTGATGGAAGCAAACAAAATTTTAAAAATAAGGTTTTTGACTATGTAAAAGGTTGTTTCAGGGGTGAATAGGGACTAAGTCGCCCAAGGTGGTGAATCAGTCCTAGTAGGGATATTTTTTGAGATTTTTATGATATTTTTGATGAATTTTGATGGTCTTTGTACTGTATGATACAAAGCTAATATGTAAATGAAAATTTTTAGATATTTTTAATGATTTAAGATTAAGCAATGCTCGTAATTGAAATGATTTAAAAAATGACTACCCTTAAATGATGTTTTTGACCTAGAGGCATAAAATAAATGTTCCTGAAAATTTCTAGACTTATAGTATATGATACTAGGAGGCCTAGGAAGCACATAAATGAGGTTTTTGATGCTATATTATATAGTGAAAAATCTGTACTTGGACTAAGTCGCCTAGAATGGTATATTAGTCCTAGTTAGATTTTTTTTTTCAAATTTATTGAAATTTTCAATGGATTTGATGCTTTTTAGTTTTTATGATGAATAACTAAAATGGAGATGCAGAATTTCAGAAATACTCAATGAAATTATATGTAATACTACAAGCTAAATGAGCTTTTCACTAATGCAAGTTTTTGAAATCCTAGAATGCAAAAAAATGCAAAACCTAATGAAATGTTTTTATGCAAGCTATATATAGGATGATAAAGGAGTCAAAATAAGAAAAATAAAAGTATTCAAAAGTTAGGTTCACCAAAATGTGGACAATGATTTTGGATTGCCCAACTGCTTTAGCTCCTTCTAGGGTTTTTAACCTAAAAGGAGAAAGGAATGGGGTCCAAAATGAAAATGTATACATTAAAGATTAATGTGAATGAGATGTAATATGTCTAATTATGATGAACTAATACACTTATATGAAAAGAAAATGATTTACTGAAGCAAAACCTAAGAAATGTGAAGTGCTAGAAAACACACTGTGATAGGAAAAAACACCTAAAAATGCAAGTAAATGATGAAATAACTTAACATAAATAGAGAGCTACACCTAGAATCTGAAATATGATGTGGAGAGATTTTGGAATCCTAAAATTCTGAGTGAAAATGTTGGTTGGGTCACTTACACTAGGCTAGGCAACTTAGTCCCAGTTTCAGAAAAACTACCCAAAAACCAGTTTTAGCCAAATAGGTTTCCAAATCTACAAAAGCCTTTGAAAAATAGGTTCAGTGGGACTAAGTTGCCACTATTTGTGACTTATTCCACTTCTAAATTTTTGAGAATTTGAAAGTGGAAACCAAAGCCCTCAGTTTGCATTTCAATTCCCTACAGGTGTTCACTTCTAAAACTTTGATTTTTAGGCTTGGAAGTGACTTTAGTTGATATTTTGTCTTGGTTAAAAATGATATGTCTTCAAAAAGTCTTCAACCTTATCTTCAATGATGTTAAAACCCTCAAAGTGCCTAAATTTGTAAACACGAAAGACAAAAGAGAGAAATGGTGAATGTTAGGGCATGGGGGTTAATGCCTTGGTCAAACCCCTTTTTAGGTAATTAAACGAAATGAAGAAAGAATGTAATAAAGCATGTAACAATGGACTTAATACCTTTCCATGATGTCTAATATTGAATGTTTGCAGCAAAAAATGAAGAATCTTCCCTTGAATGTCCTTAGAAGCCATCTTGATGAATTGCAATGATGAAACCCTAGCTTGCTTGGCTTGATAACATGATGAAAGATGTATGAATGATGATGAGTTATGAATTAGGTAAAATGAGAGAAAAAATACTATATTTATACACAATTATTCCCTAATTCCCAAAATACCTCATCACAGGCCAACCTTAGGTATTGAGGAATAAAAACCTGAAAGAAATTTAAATTTATTTTGATTTTTGAGCCAAATGGGACTAAGTTACCACCAATGGTGACTTATTCCACTTGGTCTTTTTTAAGTGGATGTCAAAAATTATGATAATTTAAATAATGTTTATTGGGTTCTTCTTCAACAAGACACTTAAGTAAGGCATGTAAGTGTATAAAGGGGCCATTTAAAGCATAAGAAAGGTGTAAGTATTGATGACAAGCCTAGGAAAGAGTGAAATTTTTTTACAAGACTTTGCAACACTTTAAAATAGGTCTTGGTAAGGTTATTTAGGTTAATTATGATATTATGGTCTTATAAAAGTGTGAAGATGTGCTACAACACCTTTGTAAGACATCAATAAACGCATTTTATTTAGTTTGAAAAGGTCCAAGACCTAGTGTGGATGTGTAAAACACCTCAGAACACCAAATCAAGGCCTCATTAATTCTAATTTGTCATCAATTATTCCCAAATCAAGAAAGTTAGTCTTGCTCACCTATCAAAGCATGCACCTGCTACTACAACTTTTGTATCTTTGCATCTCATGGATTTGGTGGTGGTGGTTGTGGCACTGGCTACAATTGAACTACTGGAGACTACTGAGGAGGTTATTGTCCCACTGGAGGAGCCCCTAAAACCTATCTATCATGACCATCTTGGCCTCCCTATCCCTTACCCCTAACACCTCTACCTAGCATCATACCTCTATGAGGAGCACCTGTAGGATCTATAAGTCATTGTGGTGGGATGAACCATGCATCACAAGTTGAAGTGGTCTACACTAGGGGCTAGCCTTGATCAATTCCCAAGGTTGGGAGATCAATTGATGAAACCTTTCAATGGCCTTTAGTGTAGGAATTGTTGGTCCCTAGGTTAGGACCTCTCTAGCTTACCTCACAAAAATAGCCCTATAGGCATCATCGAGCCTATCCTGTACATTGCCATACTTCCTAGCTGCTCGATCACACTATGGTTTCAACCCTACATATATTAGTTTTTTTGAGTGAAGTAAATATATTAGACATCATCAAACCAAATTGGCATTTGAAGCCAAGGTTACTAGTGGAACACAGTCATATCATCTATCACTCATCACCAATATGGGAGCCCAATATGTCCTATGTTCTTGAGCGTGTTTTCACCTTGACATCTCCATATGATGGGATCATCTAGCTCCATGTCTACCATATGTATAATCAGCTGAAGCACAACAATGTGCTCCCATGCCCAAATCTGAAGAACACTAACACCTACACCAAGGGCTCTCCCATAGCAATAAAATAAATCAAGAAAATCATGGTAAAAGGAGGCTAGCATCATGGGGCCCCATGCAAAAATAGTCCTCTAGTACAACATCCACTACCAAGCCAAACCCCATCCCATATTGAAGAATTAGCCATGTCTATCTAGAGCCACCAAACTTGAAATGATGGCTGCAACAATCATTCTGAATGTTAACAACTAACCTCTGTATATCTCTAAATCAATGTACAAGGTAACCAATAAAATTTGGTCCATATCCATCACCTCTAAACATGCATCAAATCTAGCATTGGGATTGTAGATCACATAATCACTAAGGATAGGCAACCAAAATATCTTCCATACATCTTCCAAGGTTACTATCACGTCCCTCATTTTAAGATGGAAGGATGAGGTTTCACTATGTTGTCTCTCATACAACATTATCATCATAGCCAAATGTGTCCTTACAATAGGTGCATATGTGATATACCACAATCTGATCTCTCCTAAGTGATCCTTGTGCAAATATGATAGATCACCTAATCTCTCAAGTACCATGGGCATGTTCTCCCCTGACGTTAAAGGTTGGAAGACCTCCTGCACCCACAAAGCCCACAACATAAAAAAATCATCAAGATTTGAAGTTCTTTGGAATTTTTGGCTTGGAAATCACAAATGTGTCACTATTTACAATAGCATTGCTATATTTAAAATTCAAAAAGCGATGCTCAATCCATTTCAAATTTCAAATTGAAAAATGCACCACCATACAAGATGGCGTCACAATTTATAATTTTACCTAACCTAACCCTAACTTTCAAATCATCAAGTGCATCACTTGATACGAATTCATTGTTATTTAAAATTTGAAACCCTAAAATCAAATCTGGAAAAGCCTCGCCCTAGAAATATTCATCGTTATATATCATTTGGATGTCACAAATTAAAATTTTGGTGTTTCTATATAGTGATGCCCCCTAATTTTAAATTCTAATGCCTAATAAATGCATCAAAATTTCAAATTTCAAGTTAGGTTTTGAATCACATACTGGTGGTCTTGCACTTGGAAGCTGTTGGAACTCATGAACTCTATCAGAGATGTGTCAGGGATGCTCATGGCGTGCCATTTTTTGGAAGGGATAGATCTCAAATTGCAAGAAATCCTTAAGTATGAATGCACAAATGAATTGAAAATGACCCCTCTTGGCCTATTTAAGCTAGAAAATTAGGGTGTTTTTTCCTAATTTAACCTTTCCAATGGGGTTTATTATCATTTTCATCACTTTTTCCAATCTAGGCATAATTTTTCTTTTTTTTTTGCATTTTTGGCATTATTCTTGCATCCTAGAACCTTTCTAGATCGTTGAGGCAACTTTTCAACTTTTATTGAGACATCAACCCACAATTTGAAATTTCTGCATGATTTCTTGAGGGGGTAGGGAATTAACTTTATCCTTCCATTAGGGAATCTAAAACATAAAAAATAAATTATTTTTTGGTTCAAGCAACATTTTTCATTTGAAAAGTATTTTTCTTTGACCTGAAGTAGTAGGTACCTTGCTTCAAAGAGGGGGAAAATGTAGACACTAAAAAAATTCCTAATCAGTGTCATACATTTAAATCAGATTTATTAACATCATTTCCTCTTTATCCATACTCTTTTCACTTAATTAGTTCAATTATCCTAGCTAATTAATTAATTGCATCATTTTCATCTATTTGATCTAATTAAATAAATTAGGTTAATTCATCTCTTTTCACACTAACACTTCATCTAATTAAATTAAATAAATCATAATATTTAATTTAATCTCCTAATACATCTTATTTAATTAAATAACCCTAAGTTATTTAATTAAATATCATTTCATTCCCTTCCCCTATTTATTAAATCATCTAATTTGATAAATACCTTTTAATTCTTCTAAATCCCTAATTGCATAAATTAAACTTTAATTAATTAGAAATTGAACTAATTTTCCTCTAATCAAAGGGAATATTCCATGAAATATTCTTTATCCTTTTTTCATAATTAAAATTTTGTTTTAATTTCTAAATTAACCTTTTTCTTCATGCTAAAGGAATATTCTAAGGAATATTTCCTCTCCTCCAATCAACTCACTTAGATTCAAACTCAAGTTACCCCTAACCTCCTAAGAAAGTTACCTTTGACCTACGTGAGCAAGTGAAAAGTTTGTTTGTTTGAGGCAAGTGTGAGCCTTTGATTAGCCTTCATCTTGCATTCTCATCCATTGATGAGAATCCATGATCGATGTCTCTCATCTCCTTCATCTTGAACTGTTGATTAAGATTTTTGATCTCAACCATCCATTCCTCATTTTCTCTCCTATAAATAGATCACTATTTGGAGACAAATTGATCCATATTTAAAATAAAAGTCATGCTATTGAATTTACTTGCATCCATACTCTCATATTTACTCATTTTTTAGCTCATATTAATTATTTTTAATTGCATAAAAGCTTAGATCATCCATTAATGGCTTCCATGTATCAATCTTAGTTTGCATATAAATTAGGATTTTCATTTTTTAGATTAAAATTATCTTAGATTATCTTAGCTATAACATAATTAGATCATTTTTATCATAAAATCATGGTAACTTAGCTTGCATGGTGTTAATATTTAGCATAAACTAGGTTCTCATACATCAATCAAAATGGTTTCATCAATTCTCTTCAATAGAATCAAGTGAAATAGTCTCACTAAACATATGATTAGGAAAGGGTCATCATTTCACATCAACACGACACCAATCCCCCAATAGAGTAAGTTTTAATGGATTAAAGTAGGTATTTAAAAAGCTGCTATAGTTTAACATGTTAAATTTTAATGGCTTCCACTTCAATTTACATTGAAAGATTTTATTGGGACTGAGGTTTAGTGGCTAAATCACACTTTTTTCTTCATTGATCAAGTGTGGTTAACCTATACTAATCCATTAGTCATATTAATCTATGGAGGGACAACATTGTGGTCAAATCTCAACATAGAAGGAAATTGTTGGTGCACAAGAACAATGTGATCCTGTTGTGATCACTTGTAGTGAGTGATCATGATGTTTTTATGTTTTTGTAATAGTAAAATGCAAAAAAAAAAAGGGTGGTGATAATGTACCACTATTTTCATATTGTCACTCAAATATGTCCTAGGATCCTAAACTAGATTCACTATCAACACAAAGGTGAGTCAATTCTCAACAAAGAAGACCTGGGATAGAATCTTTTAGGCTTTAAAGGGTTCACCACAAAGAAAAATCTTGGAAAATATAACTTAACATTCAACTCACAAAACTTAGTAATGCAATTCAAATGATGAAATTAAGTAACAAAAAATTATGATGTGTGTACTTTGGAAGTCAAGAAATGTGAGGATTTTGGAAATGAAAAAATGTTGTTAAAATATGCTATTAAAATATGCTAGGGAGGACTAAGACATCCTAGGTGGCGTCTTAGTCTCAAGGCATGAAACTCAGGGCACACACTCAATAAAGGGGTCCAATTAAGGTACCTTTGAAATCAAGGTCCCAAGACCTTTGGGGTACAAAGATGCCATAGGTGGCATCTTAGCCCCAACCCAAAAATCAAGGACACATAGTGAGAATCATTAAATTATTATTTACCCTTTTATGATTGTCAAGATTAGCTATAAAAATATATAATTTATTAGCCTTGTGGATATAAAATAAGACCAATTAAGGCATAAATAAGGAAAAATAAAGAAATGCATGCCCAAACAAGTGTGAAAATTCAATGTTATGCATTTTCCTACACTACATTTAGGCCCCACTTTAGTGAGAGGATGAACTTGCTTCAAAATCACACTAAAGTAGCCAACCACGCAATCAAGAGGGGTTGAAATGTAAAAATACTAGTAAGATAGGACAAAAATAACCAAGAGGGTGGCTAATCCCCCAAGATCAATATCCTATGAAAAACCAACATACAAAGGAACACACTTGCAGATGATATATGAAGCCATAACCACATCACCAACATACACCATCAAAGATAGGAAAATAGGAAAAAAAGAAAAATAAAAATAAAAATTCAATAGATCAAGCTTCAACTAGCTATCCAACATGTTTTGGACCAGGTCTAGGTTGTTTTTCTAAAAAGGTTTACAAGTGGAATGTGCTATCCACTATGCAAGCAAAATGCATACTCACAAGGGCTAGTGAAGCTATTTGTCCACTAGGTGAGCCCCAACAGATCTATATCAAAGTCATACCTCTAACTTTAATAAGGAAAAAAAGTAAAACTACATGCTCACAAGGGCTAGTGAAGCTATTTGTTCACTATGTGAGCCCTAGTGGGTCCATATCAAATTGATACATCCATGACTTTAATAAGGTACAAAAAGAAAATGCAACAAGAAAGAGGGATGTTCAAAGGTATTTTGCTTAGTTCGTGCAAGGTCTAATCTTAGGGAACATTATGCTTAACATCTCCATGAGAGGAAAAATGAAAGGTATCATCTTAGGGAAAATTGTACTTAATGTTTCCAAGAGATCACAAGTGAAAAGAACTATGACTCTCTCAGAGAAAATCAAACCCAATGCCACCACCAAGAAAGGAACACATCGCAGGAAGAAATAAAATCGCACAATGAAACATGAGTGTTGATGTATGGCCCCACATTAAAGCAATTCCTAACACCATTGCTATGAGAAATTTCTTTAAATTAGAAGAAGACATGATAGCTTACTTAGAAAGCCATATGTAAATTCATATGTTTCCAATAAGCTATGCCATGCAATAGGATGGCAGGGTTTCGCCCAAAAATACAATGCTAAAGATAACTCAGTATTTCACATGTGAGCTAACTTAAGGCATGTCATACACATCCAAAGCTTGCTCTTACATATATATGGAAGGTGGTCAACTATCCAAAAGAGACAATGACCAGCAATATACAAGGACAAGGCTACCTAATCCCTTGTCCCCACTTAGTGTAAGACTAGGATGAGCAAAAATAATTAATGAGATGGATTCTAGAGTGAAAATTAGTATCAATTAGAGGAATTAGGTGCCCCCAAATAAGGGAGAGTACTGAACTCCTTAAGATGTTGAATTTTTCTACTCAAAGCCTTGCATTCATTAGTAGAATGACCATGAACTCTATGATATGCACAAAATGAACTCTTGTAGTAGAATTTATTTCATGTTCTTAGAGGGAGGGATATCAAATAATCTTGGAGGAGTCTTGATAGGATATCCTCTTGATCAATGGTAGAATATGTTTTGTTATTGTGTGAAAAATATATCTTTTGTTTAGGAGATGATTTTATATTTACGCAAGACCCTTTAGATTGTGAATTTTTTCTTCTCCTATAGAGGAGGGTGTAAAATCTAACCAATTCAAATAAATAGTTTTTTGTGTGATGACATTGAAATTAATTGAAAATTTATTTATTTGTTTCATTTCTTTAAAAGGATAATAATCAAGACCACTAGTGTCTATCAATCCAAGATGCGCTATTGTTAAAGTCAGCTTAGATGAATCTTTTGTGAGTGTTGATGTTAAGTGAAGGATTGTTTGATGGGTTTATTTCTATTAGAGGACAATAACCAATACCATGAGTTTTTTCAAGATGTTAGGATCTATAGGGACATGAATACCTTGTTCTCCAGTACCACATCCTTTTCCATTGTATCCAAGTTGTTTCATAATTTTGTAGACTTTTCAATAAATCTTTATCATTTCTTTAGGATTTGGTGGTTGTTGATAGTTAGTTTCATCAAATTTTTTGTATATTTTTCTTTTTCTTCTAATGTAGTTGAGTTGGATGCTTTTGAAGGGTCATTTGATTTTTTTGTTGACATTATAGATTTTTATTTTTCCTTGTCCCAATCTTTGTTTATGATCTTGTATTCTCCCATGAATGTTGGTTCAAAATTCAATGGTCCCAAATCATCTAGTAATATCATTGTTAAGGGTTTAGGACATCTATGTTTTTGTTGTTCTTGCATGGGTTATACTTGTGTAGTTGGTGTTAATATTTCCAAAGTATTCTACTTCTATTTATCAATGTTCAAACAACTATTTGGTTTAGGGTCAGCCTCGATTGTGTAAACTTTTTTATTGTAGATATACTTCATTTTATGATGAAGAGTAGAAGGCACCCCATTCAATGCATGAATCCATGATCTACTGAAAAGGAGATTGTATGAAGGATTGTGATACATAACATGGATCAGTGTTTCTAATGTGGCCTTCCCTGCTATAATAGGCAAAGTGATCACATGAAGCGGTTGCTTTCTAACATTGTCAAATATCTTAATAGATAAAGAGTCAGGTTGAATTTTTGATTTATCGATGCCAAGCCTATCCAAAAGGGTCACACTAGGCATACACTAAGAGATGAGCTAATGCCAAAAATGATTCACTTTATCCCTATCGTTTCATATCAATATATTATTATGAAAGATTCATGTTGTTTCTACACTTCCAAAGGGGGGAGTTCACTTTGGTGGAAAACAATGTCAACATTTATTCCTTGGATCATGGTTGCTATGTCATTTGATTTTGCACTAGAGGGAACCAAAACTTGTTGCAAGGCTATTTGAAGCATAGTGTGATAATTAGGTTAATTATAAATTAGGTACCATAGGGATATCTTTGTAGGAGTATTCTTAAGTTGTTCAACAAGATCATACTCCTTCCCCTTACATGAAGTTAAATGAGGAGAACTAGGAAAAATGGGATTAGGAAATTGTAGGGATGTTGAAGGTGTTTGTCTTGGTTGTGGATTATTACTAGTGTTGTATGAATGAGAATTGGTATTGTAACTCAGTTGGTACAAAACATTGTTCTTAGCTGGTTCAAGGATGAGGATAGGTGTATTTTGAGAGGGTGGATAAATGATATGTTTAGGTTTGAGAGAGTACTCCAAGGGGTATCTAATGTGCATAACCTGAAAAAGACTTATCCTTATTTTCATGATATCTTAGTGAAGGGGAGTCTAATTTCACTTCTCATCTTCATCTAAGGAATTAATATTGTTAGTGTTATCATTGTATTCCACCATTATATCTTCCCTAGTAGGGGATTTTTTAGGATAACTACAAACAAAACATTCTTGACATTCAAGGATTGGTTCTTCCAAAATGACTTCATCAGAAGTAAGGGAATGATCAATGGTTGAATTGTCTTTATTATCAATGATAGTGTTTTACCTAGGGGAAGAGAGATACCTATGGTTCTCATTACCTTCATCTATTGGATTTTCTAACATCAAAGTATCCTCTTGGTGCAAGGGTGCCCAAGCTCCTTAAGGGTTAGTTGAAGATTCAGGAGAATGCAAGGGTCACGAAGACCTATAAATCATCTCAAAGCATCAATTATGATATTTTGGATCCTATAGTGGCATTTGGAATGAATGAAAGCAATGGAGGAATCAAAAGTCCTGAGGGTCATGATAAGGATCCTAGGACCACAATACATTGTAAGTGGACCAATAGTGTCCTAGGAGTCTAGTTAGGAGTATAATTTAGTAATATTGTAAATAAGGTTGAATAATAATGATATAATAGTTTGGAAGGGTTTATAGTTAGTAGGAAACAATAAAATAAAAGTTGGAAATTCAAAATTTGAAAACCAATGGCTAGTTTTAGTCTAGGCAGGAAAGCAGCTTTTAGGAGTTTTAACATCAATAATGTAATCAAACTGATCTAAATAAGTTGGAACAGTTAGGAGATGAGTCTACAAAGCTAGAGAAGGCATTTGTATGGAGGGTTGGTTGAGGTTGCAAGGATTGTTCAGACTGCTACAGGAAAATCAATAAAACTTCATTTTTTTTGCATTCTTTTGCATTCTTTTGATGAACTACTGATTTCCATTGATGATATGATTAATTGGATAGTTTAGTAACTTGTATTTACATGATTTTAAACCCTTATATGTCCTGAAAGCAATAAAAAATAGTTTCTTTGTACAATCCATCTGACTGTCCTTAGGAAAGTTAAAATTTTCAACTAATTTTGAGAGTTTTCATGGATGAATGATCCATTTCATGGAAATTTGTGATTGTAACATATGACATTGATCATATCTAAATTGTATTATATAATACTAACAAGTTAATGTGTAGGAAGGAAGGATTCTCTGGTGTACACCATGATTTGACAATCAAAGTGCATGGAAATGGTGCCCAAGGTATAGCAGTGGTTGTTCTGCCTAAACAAGGGGCATGTTTTTGAGTTGGTATTGATTAAATATGTTGATATAATGGTTAAAATTCAAAGAGCAGGTTTTCAAAGTTTTTGGAAGGCTAAGATTCAAGAAGCCCTAGTTTTGGAGTAATTTATTAAGGGTTTTGTGGTTAAGATTATTAAGGGTATCATAGGAGTCAAATACCTTTAAAATCCTTTAGTTTGGAGACATTTTGAGACACTGTAGAAAGTTTCATAATCTAGAGTTAAGATTTGAGTAGGGTTGCTTTGGAAAAGAGGGCTAATTAGGCCTTAAATTTGTGGAAACATCAGATTTTGGAAGGATTGGTTTGAAACAAGTGCCATCAGGATTTTAGTATGTTGTGTAGCATCACAAAATACAATTGAAAAAATCATTGTCTTGGGGAGTCCTTTGGAAAAGTTGTGAGTAAAGTCAAAAAAATAGTCTCTTGAGGCCTAGTTGGGCTAGAAGTCTAGTCAAGGTGAAAAAGTGGGTTTTATCTAAGTCAAAAGATTGGGACTTTGAAATCATTCAAGATAGGGTTGATTGAGTCTCTTAAGAATATTCCAAGGGTTTGGGTCCATAAGTGAAGGTTTTAGGTCATAAGTGAACTATTGAGGCTTGTCTCCATTAGGGTGCCTAGAACAGGGTTTAAGAGTGCATCTTTGAAATTCTTGAAAATCATTGTGATTCTTCCATAGTAACATACCCTCTGCATCACCTCTTCACAACTAGGAGAGATAATAGGAGAAGAATAAATGTTATTTTCAAGATTGTCTAAATTTTCACTCCTTTGTCCTATAAACTTCTCCAAAGTAAGGGAAGGAATATAAAGAGGGTTGTCATAGATCTTAAAGTTTAATTATCTAACACCAACATATCCTTATCATTATCACAAGAGGAGAATATGTTGGTAGATAAATGTGGGTAGGTTTCAATGGTCTCTTGTTGTGTTATGTGGTCATCATGATTACCTATGGTTGTTTCTTCTTGTTCATCAATGTCTTGTCCACTAAAAGAGGTAGAAGGAGAGATACAATTGGGATTATAAAAACTCTCATTGATTGGTTCTTCTAACATACAAATATCTTCTTTTCCAATAAGAGAGATATTATTAGAAGAATGGATATGATTGTTAGGATCGTCCAAGGTCTCTTTCACTAAAACACTCTCATATGGAGGGGACATGAACTTTTTCTTAGTGTGCCTAGAAAGGTAAGGTACTAACATTGTTTGACCAAAAATGAAAATTTCTTTTAACCATCTCATACAATTCTTTAATAATGTAAACAATATATATCCAAAGATGCAAAACACTTTTATCTAATGTATGCAAAAATTTAAGAATGCAAACAATGTATATCCAAAAATGAAAAGCACGTTTATTAAAATTATGCAAATTTTTGTGAATGTAAACATTGTATATGCAAAAGTGAAAAGTACTTTTATCCATATTATACAAAGTTTCAAAAATGTGAGCATTTTTAGATCTAATGATTTTAAAATATGCTTGAAATGAAAGAAATTGGAATAGCAATAATTTTGCAAATAGTAACAAAAAACTGAAAGAAACAAATAGAAGCATAGAAAAGCATATTTAAACCCTCAAAATGCCAACTTGAAACTCAATAGGTACTAAGAAGCTATCAAGGGAATCTTGGTCCTACTAAAGGAATTTTGAGGTTCCAAAAACTGGAATAGACAAAAAACAACACAGAGAGGGTTCTAAGCCAAAAATCCATAGAGGACTAAGACACCAGTAAGGGTGTTTTAGTCCCAATAGAGGTCTTTCTTCAAAAAAAATAGCAAAATTTGGATTGTTTACAATATTCCCAAGTTTCCTACTTGGGGACCTAATGTTTAGAAATATAAAAGCATGTGAATGAATGAAAGAAAAAGTAACTAATGACAAGCAATTGGATGCAAAGTTGAATGCAAGAAAAATGTTTCTAAATGCAATTAGGATGATTGACAATGCAATTTTCAACTTTTCAATGAGATAATATGATACAAGAAATAAAAATGAAACCTATATACACTTTCACTAATGTAAATATGAGAAACCCTACATGCACATTCACTAATGCAAGATGCAATGTAAGAATTAATGCAACCTAGATCTAGGACCTTAATAAACTCCAAATAAAAAAAAATGTCCAAAGGGGTTAGGTTCACCATACTAAACAATAAGAAAAATGGGCAGTGATGACATGTACCATTATTTTCCAATTTTCACTCAAATATGTCCTAGGATCCCAAATTGGATTGACTATGAACACAAAGGCGAGTCAATTCTTAACAAGGAAGATGTAGGGGGAAACATTTTAGGCTTTGAAGGGTTCACCACCAAGAAAAATCTTGGAAAAGATAACTTACCATTCAACTCACAAAATCTAGTAATGCAAGTCAAATGCTGAGTGCAAATGATGAAATTAAGTAATAGAAAATTATGATGTTTGTACCTGGGAAGTCTTGAAATGTGATGAGCATTCTAGAAATGCAAAAATGTTGTCAAAATATGCCAAGGAGGACTAACATTGCCTAGGTGGTGTCTTAGTCCCAAAGCATGAAAATCTAGGCACATACTCCAAAAAGGGACCTAATTAAGGTGCCTTTGAAATTAGGGTCCCAAGACCTTTGTGGGACAAAGAAACCCTATGTGGTGTCTTAGTCTCAATCCAAAAATTAGGGGCACATAGCCAAAATCATTAAATTATTATTTACCCTTTGATGATTGTCGGGATTAGAAATAAAAAGATATAATTTATTAGGCTTTTGAATGCAAAATAGGACCAATTAAAGCATAAATAAGAGGAAAAAAATCAAGGTGGGCCCAAAACAAGTTTGAAAATGCAAGCATGTGGATTTTCCTACACTACAATGTGTTATCTCTTTTATCTCTCAGTCATAGTTGTTTGAATGTATCCTCTTTTTCAATGATATTTTTCATGAGAAACACAAGCAAGTATGACTAAAGAGAAATGGTTTTAGTATGATAGTTACAATACTTTTCCTTGCATCCTACTCAATGATTGTTGTTCAATACCAATAATATATATATATATTTTTCAATGGTAGTTGAATTTGATACACTTGCTTCTAACAATGCTTATGAAGATAGTCCACAATGAGTTGGAGGAGAACCAATACACAATATAGTTTGATGGAAAAGGTAGTTTTCCATGATGTTCTCCAAGATCATGACTTTGAGACAATGACATGATGACAATGGGTTATGATTCATGACAGTGAGTTATGATTCTTGATAGTGACTTCTCTCTTATGATGCTTATGGTTGTGACAATGTTTGGAATGTGTAATGACAGTGCAGATTTGGAAAAGGGGTGAACACATTTACTTTGGAAATAAAATTACTTATTATCCTTGATAGAGGTGACAATGTGTTATTCTTTCTTTGCTTTCTCTTATTGATTGGTGTCATAAAAGGGTCCTTTCTTTTAATTATTTTTTGATAATTCTATGGTATGGTAATCTTGGTTTGTGATAGTCCTTATTCATAAAATTTGTTGTATTAGTTCATCTTGAAGGTCTTCTTGATAAGGGGAGAAGAGAAATGTAATATAGAGTTCTCTTCAAGTGATTGAGTGAAATGATTTCAAGGTAAAAAATGTGTTCAATGTTGTTTGCCATTGATGAAATAGTGATCGAAAACTATTTGTATTTCTTAAATGCTCCAGTTTGTGGTTCCTTGTGATATCCTACATCATGAAGATACAATGGATGTGTAGTGTCAAAAAATGGCTCTTTGACATTTTTTGCACTGGTTTGGGTCCTTCTTATGGATTTTGGCTTAATGTTGCCTTGATTTAGTGTTGTAATGTGGATAACACATTCATAGTAGGTATTGGGCTCTTGTGAACTAAAAGGATTCAAATGGTTCCTTACTTAAATGTTGCAAAGTGTTGCAACATACTTTCACACTTTTACAGGGCCATTTTAATAAAATAACCTCTTCGTACCACTTGCCAAGCCTTATTTTAAAGTTTTGTAAAGTGTTGTAACACACTTTCACACTTTTCTAGGTTTTTATTTAATAATTGGGTTTTCTTATGCTTTAATTGGCCCCATTTTTCATCCATAGGTCTTACTTATGTGTATTTTTTAGAATAATCCCAATAAACATCATTTAAAACATCAAAATCTCAAAAACCACCTTAAATCCCTAAGGAGGGATTCATTCACCATTCTAGGCAAATGAGTCCCCTTAGGTGGGACCCATTCACCCAAGGTAGAAAATGAGTACCCTTTAGCTCAAAATTCAAATTTAATTTAAAATTCTATCAGGTTTTTATTCTCCTAGATATAAGTTTAGCTTGTGATGTAATTTTGGGAATTATTGCATAACTCAATATAAATAAAATCTTCTTTCTCTTATTTTCATACCTAGCATTCAATTATTCATGCATATCATTCACAAGAGCATTTGACCATCCATAATAGCATTCAAGGTATTTCAAGGTAAGATTATCAAGCATTCAAGAGATCCTTCAAGTGTCTTCCATCATTTCAAAGATTGATTGCATCATGTTGTTTTAGAGCTAACAATTTTGGTGTAGGATTTGTATGCATTGCATTCAAGATCTATCAACATCAAGCTAGAGTTCAAGTCTACATCCATTGGATCCATCACTTACATTTTTGCAGCATCCTATTGAAAGGGTTTTGTGAGTTGTAGCAATTTCTTTTGTTTAATCATCATTCCCCATTCTATTTCATTTTATTTCAAGGGTTTAAGTACCAACAAGGGGTTTGACCAAGGAAAACCCCTATTCACTAATCCCACAACATTTTTCCCCCTTCTTCCTTATGATTTACAAGGATAGGTTGCAAATTTACCAAGAACTCAATATTGGAAAAATTATCAAAGCAAGTCAAAATTGTCAAAGTTCTAAGAGAAGCTTGGAGAAGATCTATAGGTTGAATTTTGCAGTTTCAGACCTAGATCTATATCAAGAGCAAAAGAGCAGATTGAGGGATACAATTTCCTATCTTGAATTTTTGGACTAATTCACCACTATTGGAGAATGAGTCCCACTTCCCACACCTAAAAAAGAATTTTGTAGGTCTGAGTACCCATTTCTCTAAAACCTATTCCTACAATTTTTTAAGAAAACTAAACTAAGTCACCCAACTTGGAGTATGAGTCCCATTTGGCATCAATAGTTACTTTTTCAGCATTCTAGAGCTCCATCCCACCTTCTTCAATTTCCTAGGTGCACATCTCTAGTTTTAGAGTTTTCTATTTTATTTTTCTTGCATTCTTAGGTCATTTAATATTAGTTTGCATATCATACTATATTTTCAAACATCTTGCATTTTCTAGGTTTACATTTGGTGGTGAACCCTCATTTGTTGTTATCCTTTCCCTCGAACTATCCCTTCATTATTTTTCAATCTCCTTTGTATTGGAATCTTAAGGGTTTGTTCTTGAGTGAATAATGTTGGTGTAATTAATTATTAATTACACTTAGCATAAGTTTACTTAGGATTTATTTAATTACTAAGATATAGGATCTTATCTTTATCTTAGGAATTAAATAAATGCTAAGTGTAATTAATAATTAATTACACCAACACCACCCCATAAGTGCAACTTAGGGAGAAGAAGATTATTATGCAAAGATGAGTCCCAGTAACAAGGCCTGATCAGGTACTCATGTACAAATGCAAAGAGAGAGAAATTAGTGGGAAAAATAAATAAGTGCTATTTTGTCTCTCTCCTTTTAGGTCCAAAACCCTACAAGTGAAAGAGAGAAAAAAATCATCCTATTCATTTTGGTAAACCTACATATATAACATTATATTTCTAATTTGAAGTGCATTTATATCATAGATTTAAAGTGCATGAACATTGCATTACGTTTTGCATTGTTTAATTTGCATTGTAGGGCTTCAAACTTTTCATTAGTGAAAAGTTCATTTATCTTACATTATTGCACTTAATTTCATTTAAAATTAGCATAATTATGCATTTTCATTTCAGATTTGCATAAAAAATCTTTAAAATCATAAAATTCATTTCAATTTTTTTTAAAAAATTCAAAAATATTAGTACCAAGAAAATTTTCCACCTTAGTTGAATAAGTCCCTTTGCATAGTTTGAGCTACATTTTATGGCATTTAATCTTCATTTTATGAGTTGTTTGCTGTTTTAATCTCTCTTTTTTATCTTGCATATTTTCTATTTTATTCAATTCATTGCATCTAGTTTAATTTCATCCATCTTTTTCATTGCTTAAAATAAAAATTACATTTACAACATTGTTGCATAGTTTATCTAAAACTTGCATCATGGATATGTGTTTTAATAAGCTTTGGATGTCATTAAAATCCTTAGTTGATATGTCATGTTGTACCTTTGGACATGACCCTAATGACATTGAACTCACTCATGCTCCTTCAAATCCTAATGCATATCGTCCTCATGATGTTGAAATCACTAGAGAAGATGAGGACATCATGAATAAGTTCCTAAAAAATTTCCTTGACAACCTTGAAGCTAATGCATCATTTTATCCATCCATGAACCAACCAAATCCTCCTACAATACCACCTCTTGAGATGTTTGGCTACTTACATTCTGAAACAAAAGTTGAACCTAAGTTCCCTACAATAGGTGAACCTAGTTCCTCTAGACAATCAAACACTCAACCATTTTATGATAAAAAAGTAACAAAAACTCCAATCAACCTTGAAAAAAAATATGGGAAAGGCTTCACAATCTTGAGTAAACAAGGATATGACACAAGCGAACATTAAATTCATTAACCCTTAGAGCAAAAACCAATGGATGAAAACACAAAAGGGTTAGGATATCAAGATCCCTCTCATAGCAACATGCCTCCTAGAGAATATCTAAGGCTCTGTGATGATGGTATAGTGATCTTTGATTCCCCTCCCAATTTGAATACCCTTCTTCCTAAAGAACAAACAATCACTCATAGGAATGACAGAGATGGGAGGATTACTTTGGCTCCTCCTCCTTCAATTAGACAAAAGGGTGAATCTAGCAAACACAAGAGGCCTTACAAGTTAGAAAAACTAAAGTCACCTCACCCACCACCTAAAAGTGAATGAAAATTATAAAAGATTCATCTCAACCAAGGATTAATAATATTACCACCTATGAACCAACTTGTTCTATATCCTAGAGATGCAAAAGTTTCACATTGTGCATATCATCAAGTCCTTGGACATAGTAGTGATGAGTGTCATGTATTGAAATAAATATTGAACAAGTATCACTTTGATGGAAATAGTTGATATCTAGTGATCACATAACACACTCTCCTACTCTTTGTTAGGTAATAGTTGTAGAATGTTACGTTTCTCACTATTACATGATCTTTCCCATCACCTGCCTCAGCTCATTTTTATATCACACTTAGTGGGGGCAAGCAATTGTTAGCCATGTCCTAGTAGTGCATTTTTCATTGTATCTTCAATTTTTCATCTAACTTCTACTTATATCGATAGAGATTGGGAGGCGAATGACTTGCTCACAGGTTGACTCTCATTTTACTTACTAGTATTTTTCATTTTCCCTTTCTCTTTCTTTTTCTTTCTATGATTGCATGTGTGTAATGTGGTCCCTCATGATTTTTTGTTCGATGTTCTCTCTCTCTTTGTGTCATTCCTCTATATGTTCCTTCATTCTTCTCTATGTTGTGCATTACTTTTTCCTTTTTTATCTTTTATCTTTTTCTTGTTTTTTCTTTATGGGGATGATACAAGGCATCAAGACATTCATGTCTCCTTCATGTTGACCCAAAAGATTTTTGTTTTTCTTTCACCTTTTCTTTTTCATTTTTCTTATGTTTTCCTTTTGGGGATGATGCAAGGCATCGAGACACCCTATGTCTCTTCCATGTTGACCCAAAAGACTCTTTCTTTTTCTTTGTTTTCATTCTCTTTGTGTCATTCTTCTAGTTCTATGTACTTGGGGAATGATGACAATTCTGAACTCTCTAAAAACATTACAACAAAGAACATACTAACTCCAAATTCATAGATCCCTTATGTATTTGGTGTTTTCATTTTGAGGCCCACAATCCCTCTCTTTTCTTTCTCTCTCACATGACGCGGTTTTACTCAAAAAAATATGACTTGGCATAGGGCTTTTCAAGTTGGTTCTCATGTCTTCTTTCTCATTTGCATTTTTTATTTTCTACTCTAAAGTAATTTCTCATAGCATGATGTTTAGAAATTCTTTTAAATTTGGGACATACATTAGCATTATTCTTTTGCATTTTCCTTTTCTTGGTTCTTAGTCCAGCTTTCTTACTTCATACGATGCATTTTTTTGTTTGTGGATGACATTGGGTATGATGTACTCCATCAGCATGATCTATCTTAGAATATTACATTCCTCTTAGTTTCCTGATGTGACACATTGCATCCCCTAAGTTGTGAATCTTATATTTTTTGATTGGTCCTCTCTTGGAGACATTAGGCATAATTTCCCTAAGTTATAGACCTCACATGAACTAAGCAAGAAGTTCCTTTGAACATCCTTTGAATGTTACACTTTTCATTTGTTATATGGCCACCTTGCATAACATAGCTTGCATTCTTATGGATCCATCATGTTTGTTTATGAGCTCCAAGCATACAAAATCTTGCTTATCTCATGAAGCTCAAAAGACCAATTTTTCCCTTTGTGTGGATCCTTATTAAAGTTATCAGGAGGTATAACTTTGGTATAGTTGATTGGGAAGCCCTCCAAGGCATGAATTTACCCATAGCCACTTGCATTTATGTGAGTGTATGCCATCCATGAGTGCATTTTTCTCACCTTTTAGGACTTCTTACCTGGTGGATAGCTAGAAGTTCCATCAGCTCATAGTGATTATGCATTTTTCTAGAAAAACAACATATATTTGATCCACATCACAATGGAAAAATGGTCGAAGCTTGGTCTAATCCTTTTCTTTCTTTTACTTCTTTTCTTTTTTCATTTTTTCATCTTTGGAAGTGTATGATTGGTCTTGTCACTAATATTTACATCATTTTCATGTGTGTTCCTTTGTGTTTATGTTTGGTTTTCCTTGCAATCTTGATTTTGGGGGCTTGATCACCCCTCTTGGTTTTTGTTGTTTGATCTTGCTAGCATTGGTTCATTGGAATCCCTCTTGATGTGTGATTTTCTACTTTAGTGTGATTTTGAATCAACCTCATCCTCTCACTAAGTGGGGGCTAAATGTAGTGTCAGAAAAAGGGTCCTTTGACATTTTTTGCACTCATTTGGGTCCTTTGTATGGATTTTGGCTTAATGCTGCCTTGATTTAGTGTTGTAATATGGATAACACATTCACATTAGGTCTTACACCCCTGTGAACTAAAAGCATTCAAATGGTACCTTAAGTGTTGTAAAGTGTTGTAACACACTTTCACACTTTTCTAGGGTCTTTTCAATAAAATAACCTCTTTTTTATTGCTTACCAAGCCTTATTTCAAAGTATTGTAAAGTGTTGTAACACACTTTCACACTTTTCTAGGTTTTTATTTAATAGTTGGGCTTTCTTATGGTTCAATTGACCCCATTTTGCATTGAGAGGCATTAATTATTGTATTTTGGAGAATAATCCTAATAAACATCATTGAAAACATCAAAATCCCAAAACCCACCTTAAATGCCTAAGGGGGGACCTATTCACCTAGGGTGGTGAAAGAGTCCCCTTTAGCTCAAAATTCAAATTTAATTTAAAATTATGGAAAGTTTTAACTCTCCAAGATCTAAGGTCAGCCTTTGACATTGTAATTTCATGAATTATTTCATAATTGAGTATAAATAAAATATTTTTATCACATTTCCATACCTAGCATTCAAGTATTCACACATATAGTTCACAAGAGAATTTAAGCATCCATAAGAGAATTCAAGGAATTTAAAGGGAAGGTTATCAAGCATTCAATATCTCCTTCAAGTGTCTTCCATCATGTTAAATATGTTGTCCCCATAGTTGTCATTGCACCAAAATATTGACATGTTAATGCCCAATACAACTGTAAAAATTAATAGATCCATGGGAGGTGGTTAGTCCATGTCACGAATCCCAAGGGAAGTGATGAAAATTTTCCAAAAAACTCCCCCTCAACATTACCTGAGGAGATTCAAACCTAGCACCTTTGGCTCTGATACCAATTGTTTTCCCCATAGTTGTTGTTACACCAAAAGATCGACCTGTTAATGCCTGATAGAACTGCCAAAGTTAATAGATCCATGAGAGGCAGTTAGTCCATGTCATGAATCCTAAGGGGAGTGCTAACTATCTACCAAGAAAATATTTCTTGCATCATGTTATTTTAGAGCTAACAATTGTGGTGTAGAATTTGTAAGCATTGCATTCAAGATCTATCAAAATCAAGCTAGAGTTCAAGTCTACATCCATTGGAGCCATCTCTTAAATGTTTGCAACATCCTATTCCAAGGGTTTGGTGAGTTGTAGAATTGTATTTTGTTCATTCATCATTCCCCATTCTATTTCACTTCAATTCAAGGGTTTAATTACCAACAACGGGTTTGACCAGGGAAAACCTCTATTCACTAATCCCACAATATTTCTCCCTCTTCTTGTGTGTGATTTGTAGGGCTAGGTTGCAGATTTACCAAGAATTCAAGATTGGAAAAGTGATCAAAGAAATTCAAAATTTTCAAAGTCCTAAGAGAAGCTTGGAGAAGATCTACAGGCTAAATTCTACAGTTTTAGACCCAGATCTGTACTAGTAGTAGAAGAGCAAACTGAGGGCTACAGTTTCATGTCTTGAATTTCTAGAAATCTAGATGTAGACTAATTAAATACTATTAGAAAATGAGTCCCAATGCTAGGCCTGAGGAAGAATTTTATAGATTTGAGTACCCATTTGTTTGAAACCCATTCCTACACAATTTCCCAAAAACTAAACTAAGTTGCTCACTTGATGTATGAGTCTTAGTTGGCATCAACAATGAATTTTTCAAGATTCAAGAGATCCTTCCTTCAACTTACCAAGTGGAAATATCCAGTTTGATAGTTTTCTATTCTATTTTACTTACATTCTTAGATCATTTAGTATTAGTTTGCATATCACACTATGTTTTCAAACATCTTGCATTTTCCAAGTTTACACTTGGTGGTGAACCCTCATTTTTTGTTATCTTTTCCCTAGAACTCTCCCTTCATTATATTCCAATCTCCTTTGCATTGGAATCTCAATAGTTTTTTCTTGAGTGAATAAGTGTCATTTTATCTCTCTCCTTTAGGTCCAAAACACTAGAAGTGAAAGAGAGCACAAAATCATCCTATTCTGGATGTATATCAAGTATTGATGTGCAAGAATAATGCTAGTTGATTTATGAGACTTCTAAATTTTTCTTTAGTATATGCTAAGATGTGCTTGTCAATATTTTTGAACTATGTACTTTGCTCTAATAGTGCTTGTTGATGTTCAGTCATATTTTTCCAAGTGATTTTAGTTGTTTCCCATAGTTCATGGTTGTTGCATGATGAACATGATTTAGTGATAGCGGATCATGTGTACAAAATAATTTTTTTAACCATATTTTGGAGCATTGGTTTACTCTTTCTTTGATAGTTACTTCCTTTCATGATAGTGATACGTTTCTCTTGATAAAAGGGGGAAAATTTATATTGCTCATTCTCTTCTTTGATACATGGTGATCAGTTTGGTTATGTTTCTCATCCCTATATCACATATTGACAGTATAGTGCTTTTGTTCCAATAGTGACAAGGATGCATTCATAGTTGCAATCATTTTTTCCAATAGTTTTTGGTGATTGTTATTTTTCAACATGGGTATCACTATTTCATTGATAAAAAACATTTTGGTAGTATGGTAAAGCACCTTGTTCATTGACACTTCTATATTTTGGGACAATCAATGTTTTTGTTCCTTTAGTATTATTGCCAAAGGGGAGAAGAACATGAGATTTGAGATTATCAGCACCATGTCATTCATTCAGTGCATACAAGTGGACATTCAATGCACATGCATGTATCTTAACAGTTGTTGTAGGTATTATAACTATGATATGTCATGCATTCATTGCATACAAGTGAAAATTCAATGCACATGCAGGTATCTTGACAATTTATATAGGTATTATGACTATGATATGATGTTTGACCTAATAATTTGAAGCATTTAAAGATTGAATCTTTGAAAAAGTTAGTAATATGAAATGTAGTACTTGGAGTCTAGTTTCCAAATATGTAATTTATTTTAATACCTAGATGATACAAATTGATTTTCAATAGGCATGTCTAAAAACCACTATTTTAAAGTCACTTTTCTAGGACCACACCATGCATGTGTACATCAACCATATTTCAACCCAAATAAAAGTATTTTTTGAGTCCTTTTTAGAAAAGATCTTTAAGAAATGGAAGATTGTTCACAATATTTTTTTCTAATATTTTTGAATATTTTTATTAATTTCTCATTGATCATAATTACTATTTTGAAAACTCCTCATGTACACCATGCATATAATATGACCTAAACATATCAATTTTTGACCTTATTTTTCAAATTGAAATTTTTTTTGTGTAGATTATTTATGTATAATTTATTTTTCAAAAAAATGTTTTAATAAAAAGTTATTAAAATAATAAGAAAACATGTTATTTCAAGTTTATGGACAAGTTTCATTAAAAATTATTTGAAAAATATAAAAAATAATCCAATTGTAAAAAAAATACATCTTTGTAGTCTACAAAATCTCATCTATAATGGGTTTTAATTTCATAATTTTTTTGCAAAAAAAACATCTTCAAACATATGTCTAAAGTCACTCTTTTCTAGTGGCACTGGAATAACGTTCAACTTGTAGGTCAAAGTAGGTCCAAAGCTAAGGTTTGACTCCCCATGTTTTTTTTGACCATAAACCTATTGCAAAAACCATGCTGGAAATTGAAATTTTAATAAATGGGATCCCATTTAGAATTTTTTAAGTTTTAACCCTTTATGAAATATGATCTCATTTCATAGAAAGTAGGATCCTATTTCACTTTTCTCGATTTTGCATTTTTCTCTGTCTAAAAATTCCACAAGAAGTGGACTCACATTCCTTCTTTCATCACAACTTCTCTTGGTTCTACTTTCCACTTCCTTTTTCTCCACTATTGCTACCTTCCCTAGCCCATACACTCATGACATTGTCTTTGTATCTATACTTGACTAGATCTCCATCTATGACTTGGGAAATCTTAATGATTGTTAAAACCCCTTTAGCATATCCCCCATCCTATAGCTTCCTCTTGTTGAATACCATTTGCATTTTTGTAATTTCATGTCATTGCAAATTATTCCTTCAAAGCTCCTAACATCCACAACTATCTCACATCATATTTTATTAATTCATTAATTAAATAATTTAATTAATCAGGATATTTTCTCTCTACTATTTAATTAGGTAAAGGCTATTTATTTAATTAATTAGACTATCTTTCATTTATCAATTAATTGAATGTTATATTTATTTAATTAAATTAGCCTTCTCCATTAATAATTAATTAAATATATATTTCATTAATTAGAATAAATTCATATGTATCCACATTAAATTTTAAAACTAATTTAACAATGTTTTCATCATATTAAGAAAAAATCATGTTAACCATTAAAAACAGTAAAAATTCTAAAGCAAAGTGAATTTATGTTTAGATCATTGACAGTAATTAAATTCAATTAAATCATTGTGATCCAAATAGCTATCTAGTTCTCACAAACCAAATCCAAAAGAAAATCAATCAATCTTAGCACTCCATATTTCACCAAAAAATTTAAAATAATAATTTTTCCATCAATCTTAGTGTTATTTCCTTAGGAAGAATCCTAGCCACCTATTCCTTCCACCATAGCACTATAAACATTAAAATTTCAACCATCAAAGGTGATTCTCCCTATGTAGGTGCATGCTACTATGTTTATAACTCCAAAAGCAACTTACATGTTCATTAGACATCCATAAGAAAATCCAAGGTATCAAAGGTTTACATTATGGTAAGAACTTATTCTTTCTTGATTGTGTTTGCATTAGTTTCTTTGCTCTATCTAAACTAGTAGCTAGATTCAATGTAGGACTTGTATTCCCTATATTTCTTCTTTGCCTCTATTTTTTCAATATTGATACTATGTATATACGTACATGCATACATATACACAAATACATGCATGAATACATGCATTTATACATACATACATACATACATACATACATACATAGATAGATGATTATAATATTACATGATTATATTTACATCTACACTTACCTAGACACGCATACACATCTCATTATGATGTATACATTATTGATCTTATGCAATATTATAGTATTCTTATCATTAGGTCTACATCTACTTTCTCTCTCTTACACACACATTCTTATGATGTATAGATAATTGATCTTATGTCATATTATTAAATTCTTATATTTAGATTTGCAATTACTCTCATGCATGAATATATATTTTCTTAAATTCCTTACATGCTTTAGAGGAAATAAATGGAAGTGGAGCAACTTTCATCATGAAAAATTATTATTTTGTTCTAGGAATTCACTTCAAACTAAGTAGAAACTGATGAAATAGTATCATTTATTTAATAAATCTTATGGAGAACTCATAGTAAAGGATATTATCCAAATGAGATGATCTTAAAAGGTCTAGTATTTTATTAGTAGGTACCATTGCTATATCCTTTAAGTGTATGAATATTTACTTTACATGTAAACTTTTGAGTGCTACATGCTTTGAGATGCATGATCATTTAGAATTCTTATGAACCTCAAAGTATGATGGAAACATAATGGTTAAATTTGTATACCAATATCAATTCATATTTAGTCTTGTGTCCATTTTAAGGAAATATCTTGATACATATACATGCTGAAAATATAGTAAAATCTTTTTTAATGTTGATCTCATTTATCTATACTTTTTTCTAACTCCATATGTACACCTTTCTATAAGAAATAATACTTATCATACCCATATGTTCACATATTCCTATGCATTCATCATGTCTATTTTATTTTCACACCCATGCCCACAATTATATTCTTTCAATTATTGTGCACTTTAATTTTCCCCTTATTTTCTCCAAGTTCTATTTATAGTTGCAAGGACATCTTCATAGACACAAAATAATCCTATTTTAATTTAAATTTAAATTTTTAAATCTAGCAAACTAAACACACATTGGCAATTTTTGAAGTCGTGTTAGTTTTTAAAGGAGTTATTTACATTCACTCTAGTCTTCTAATCATAACTTAATCATTAAGGAAAATATTCTAATAGAACAATGAAATAATAATTTACAAAACAAAATATAGATCTTGGTGCACTAAAATCATTAATAAATCAAGAAAAAATACTTTATTTAAATAATCTAATATTTATCTATTATCTAATTTATTTCTATTTATATATTTGTTTGTATTACATTAAAATAGACTTGTTTTTCCCCTCTAAAAAAAAGGAAATATATAATAAATACTCTTTAACTTATTGTATTTACTTTATATTAAATTACACTATCAATTATCTTTGTAATCATTTATAATTATGTCGAGAGGCGTATTACAATGACATCCATCAAAAAGAAAAATTCAATGTAATGAAAAACTATTTTGATTGAATTTGACGTTCAAATGACATGCAGCTAGCATAACTATAATCATTGTATGTAGATATCTTTTCAATCAAATTTAAAGTATATTTAAAAATAGCTTTAAATAGATTTGATATCTTATTCACTCTAAATTACTTATTTTTTATATCATAATCAATTTTATAATGATTTCACTTTTATTATTATTAATACTGAAATTTAAGATTAATAATTATAATTAATTTAATTATAGTAATTATTATAATAAACTAGTATATATATAACTTTATTATTGTAGACATGAAAAATATGCAAATTGATATCACACTTGATCCTGATCTAAAAACATCGCTTCATCCTGAATTATCCCTCTATCTAACAATTTAATCAAATAGCCTTATTTGATTAAAGTCATCTTAATTCCCCTTTTAATTAAATAAATCTGTTGATTTAATTAAATCATTGGCTCTATGTAATTAGCTAGGTCATTTTATCTTCCTATCTTTCTTTAATTAAATAATCCATATTATTTGATTAAATTTCTAAAGTTCATCCAATTAAATTAAATAAATCAAACATTTGTCTAATTTAATCTAACATCACCCCTTGTGGTTAAATAAATCAAAAATATTTATTTAACTAGGTATAAATCATTCTCTTCTCATTTTGAGTTATTTAAATCCTAAAATCTAAGTCAAAATGGTCAAATCAACTAACATCATTTAAATTAATCAAACCATGATTAATGCTAATCCTAATCACTCAAATTCTCTAGATTTTACAACTTGCACATGAAAATCAATTTAATTTATTTATAAATCATCTATTTTCATTCAAAAAAGACATCAAAGATGGAATATTCCTCAAATTTGAAATCTCCCCCCAAAAGGACTTGTCCCTTCCAACAAAGCATTTTAAATCTCTTACATGTCATTTTCTTGAGCCATGTGCATTTGCTTCACCTTTCACCTCATCCTTCAAGCCATATTTTTGAATTTGAATATCCCCCCTCTTTGCACATTCTTCAAAATGTGTTCATTCCTCAAGCATTCACATGATGACATGTGGTTTCTTCTCATTTGTTGAAGATTAGTCCCACATTCATCCCTTTTTCCTCTTCTCTAATCAATCTCATCTATAAATGAAGATCTCATCCTTCATTTGATCCATCCACAATTTTAGTAAACTTACTATGCTCAAATCATTAGCAACTTTCATCCATCATTAGTGAGTTCCTATCTAGGTTATGCAGATTTTTCTATTGGAGCACTCATCAAACATCAACAAAGTGGATCACTCTTCATCACACATCAATCTTGTATCATAAGAATTGGGAAAGGGACAATTTTCACATCAAATTGGCACCAATTCCCCCATGGGATCAAGAGTGTGCTTGTTTTGATAGGATTTTAATCTATTTCATTTGTGTTCTTCATTCTTCTTTCCTATTTTAAACTTTGCTAATGTATTTCATGGGGAATCCTTGTTCTTGCTTGCATTTCATCTTCTAATGTGTTTGTTAATGTTTTTTTGTAGGTGTTAGGATTGGGTTCGACAATTATTTATATAAAATACATTGAGGCACTTATTTTCATCATTTTTCTCATTGTAATTGTATTTTTTTTATATAAGGGGTAAAAAATTTATTGAAATTAAGACAAGAAAATTACATCAAATCAAAGGGCCTATGCCATAGGAATCCAAAAGAAACAACCATACAAAGTAAGAAACAATATCATCCATCACCATTATTGCCTCCATCCTCAACAATAACCATTTCTAAATCACGATGGAGCTCAGGAGAAACCTACTCCCACTCCACAATCTTCCAACTATCATCCTACTCTGAGACCCATTTTTCCAAGAAATAAATTGCCCTATTCCACTCCCTCATAATATGGACAAAAGACACCTCCTCCATCAAGGAACTAATTTGTAGAATATGTTGCACTATCCTAACCAACTGCCAACTAACATCAGACACCTTATGGGTGTTAAGTAAACTAATCAAAACTTGTGAGTTAGCTTCATAAATAACCTTTATCCACCCCAATTCATAGGCCTATTCAAGACCATAGAGGATTGTCTAACCTTCCATAAGGTTGATAGTATTCCTCCCTTCATACATAGCGAAGAAGAAAACCACTGAACTTGAAAAGTCCCTCCCACTGCCACCAATCCTAGCAGGCCCAAGATTTCCCCTTTAGAAACCATCAGTATTAATCTTCAAAATATCAACTAGAGGGGGTATCCATTTACCCACCCTTGAGACTTTCTATTTTACTTGTCATCCTCTCTTGGCATAAGAAGAAGCCAAAAAAATCCCCTAAATTCCCAACCAATTCATCTTCTTAACATCCTATTTCTCCAAGGGATACACCACATTGCACTTTTCTTCCACCATCTCTTGAACCATACCTAGAATTATGTGCCAAACCTACTAAATAACCTACTTTTCACCATGAAAAATCTTGTGATTCCGCTCCATCCAAATCTACCATAATATGAAGGTGGACCCAACATGCCATACATCCTATAAGAAAGGTGTCATAGAAGGAGGTCTACCTAGGCTACTCCAAAAATCCACTAGGGAGGAAGCATGGATACAAGGACTTTTCCAAGCTTCCCACTGAAAATGCTAGAGCCACAAAGAAAATGACTAACAAAAAAACAAGTGAGACAAGTCCTCCTCTCTAGTCCCACACAAAACACACATAGACAAGCCCTAGAAACTCCTCTTCCTAATATTATCCCATGTCAAGCACATATTCCAAGCCAAAGTCCAAATGAAGTAGGTACACTTTTCCCAAGAGAAATTATTCCAGACTTTCTTCCACCATTGAACCTCAACCCCTTCTAGCTTGTGAGATAATAACACCTGATAACTAGAGGTAGTAGTCTAAACACCCTTAGGGTTGGGAGACCAAGATAAAAAATCCCCATCTAGGAGGAAACTATAGCATCTATGAGAAATGATATTACATAGTTCCACACATTCCTACTCCTTATCGACATTAGGCCACTCCTCAGGATTCTTCCACCTAGCCACCACTAGTTGACCATGTGAAGACATAGTCTTAAAGTCACTCACCCTTTCCCAATCATCCTCAAGAGACCTTTGACATAGGGGAAACATGTTAGGAAACTAAGAAGCAATGGGAAGTAAACCATCCCAAGAATCTAACCAAAAAAGAGCCTCCAACCCCCTATTGCAAATCTAGAATAAGCCATCCTTAACAAGAGCATCCCCTTTCTTGAGCGTACCCCAAATCACCAAACCTTTCCCCATTAGGGGGTAATGAGGAATATCTAGTTGTGGGACCCCTAGAAAATATTTCTGAGATAAAATTTTGGCCTAGATCTAGTCTTGTTCCACACACCATCTCCAATATAGTTTAGTAGTGAGTGCCACCCCAAACAAAGTTGACTGCCTTAAGCCAAGTCCACCATATTGCTTTGGGCTAGAAACAATCTCCCATCTAAAAAGACTTCATTTATCATACAACAAACTACTAGCCCATAAAAATTGTCTTACTAAGGCATCTAACTCCTTAATAAAACATGTTGGGGCCACTTGAATCATGCACCTATAAATGGGGAGGGCCTCCACCACAGATCTAATTAGCTAAACCTGACTTGCAAAGGACAACCATCTATGGGTCCAATGGTTAACCTTCACTTGAAACTTATCCAAAATATTCTACCAAGATTTCCTAAGCAACCTTCCAACAAAGATAGGGATACCAAGATATGTCAAAGGGAAAGTCCCAATCTAAAATCTTAGGATATGAGCAATCCTCCTCTGAATAGGACTAGAAGTGCTGAAAAAGAAGATAAAGGACTTATCTTCATTAATCAACTAGCCCGAAGCAGTCAGATAGATATCCAACACTATGTGCAAATCAGTACCTTCCCTAATTGTAGCCATACCGATCAAAGCAGTGTCATCCACAAAATATAAATGAGACTATGGGGGAATATCACCTCCTCACCACCACCCTTGAACGAGCCCCATCTCAACATTTCTTCTCAACAAACAAACCAGACCTTCACTAAGAAGCAGAAACAAATAGAGAGATAACAAATCACCCTGGCATAATCCCCAAGAGGCACCAAAAAGCTCAAAAGGCTCACCATTAATTAAAATTGAGAAGGAGACCAAAGTAACACAACTCATAACCCATTAAATCCACTCTTCCCAAAAATAAAAAGTACCAAAAGCCTTCTGAAGGAAGGATCACTGAACTTTATGGTATGCCTTAGCCATATCCAACTCAATGAACAACACCTTATCTTTGGAGTTGGCCATAGAGTGAACAGTTTCTATCCCTATTACCACCCCATCCAAAATTTTCTGACCTACCACAAAACCACTTTGTTCCTCAGAGATCAAAACTTTAAGCCACTTTTTCAACATATTCATAATAACTTTGGAAATAATTTTGTAGATCACATTGCATAGAGAAATGGGTCAAAATTTGCTTAACTTGTCTGCCCCATCACACTTGGGGATGAGAGAAAGGAAAGTAGAATTCAAAGCTTGTAACATCTACTTATTCCTCTAAGACTCTTGAACAATTGCCAATAAGTCCAACTTGATAATGTCCCAAAATTCTTGAAAAAACTCAACTGGGAATCCATCTAGGCCAGGAGCTTTCCCTTTCTTCATCTAGAACACCATTATCTCCAATTCCTCAATCAAAATATTTCCCATAAGATTCTCATTCATCTCCCCAAAATAAAAAGAAGGGATACAAGTGAGGACCTGAGCCTCCTCATCAAAATCCCCCTATGAATCCTCCCTGAATATAGAAATAAAGTACTTCATAGCTTCACTCAAGATATTATGAAAAGAGGAAAGAAGCTCACCATTGTCCCTTACTAGAATAGAAATAGAATTACCATGTGGCTTTCACTGAATTGAAGAAGAAAGTAGTATTTCTATCTCCCTCCTGGAGCCACTCAATCCTTTCCTTATGTTTCCAATAAACTTCCTCTTGTAGCTCACACTCTTCCAATCCCTTCAAATCCCTAGCTTCACTCTGAAGTAAATCAACAGTCACCCCATCCTCCCTGGTCAACCTCATAATGTTATCCAACTCATCCTGGGTAGCAACCTTAGCATGGAAAATGTTCTCAAAGCATTGTCGATTCCACTACTTAAGTTGATACTTGAAAAATTGAAGAAGCTTAGAAAAAGTATACATTAGCATACCATAAGCAAGTCTTCCATAACTCCACCATTTAGTAACACAATCATGAAGAGAGGGGTCATGAAGCCACATAAGTTGGAACTTAAAAGAAGGGGCCCAAGGCACATGAGTAAGAGAAATGTTAAGCTTAATAGGCCAATGGTTAGAACCCCTCCAGTCAAAAAATTCTGAGTTGGAAGACCACAACCAACCAACCAACCCAATATTAGGAAATTGGAAAATGATCATGACATTTAGCAATGCAATTATCCCCAATCCTTTGATTGTTCCAAGTAAACTGACAATTATTGGGCTTGATATCAACAAGATTTAATGCAGAGATGTTATCTTGAAGTAGCAGCACAAAGGGCTCCAACCTCGCAATACCACCTCACTTCTCCACTAACTCAAAAATAGCATTAAAATCCCTAGCCATAATCCATGGATGGAAAGGAACCATACTTCTGAAAAAACAAATATGGGACCACAAAAATTGCTTACCTTGTAACTCAATAGGTGCATAAATATTAGAGAAGAGAATAAACTCCCCTATCTCAAAATAAGAAGAAATCATAGAGATAGAAGACTTGTAGGAAATCCGCCAAAGAGGATGGATCTTCCAAGGGTTCCAGATGCAAGCCACAACCCCCGTAAACCCTTGAGCACCAATGCACTGGAACTCACCACTACCCCATATCTTAGGAGAAACACCAAGCATGCATTCCATAGATAGTTTAGTCTCCTACAAGAAAATATTAGGAGAATGACTTCTAACCAACTCATGAACAAATATTTGTTGAGGGCCACTATTAAAGCCCCTTACATTCCAAGATAGAGCAATCATTTCAAAGAGCTCAAGAAGTGAGAATCCAGAGTCTTAACTGACCTTGACTCCACCAAATTTTCCCTTGTTAAATTTATCTTTTCCACATCCTTTTTCCTACCAAGCTTGGAAGATTTATCCGCCACCCCTTTTTTGGGATCCTTTTGTTGGAGACCCAAATGAGAAGAAGACTTGTTATTCTTCCCTACTTCTAATCCTCCATTCAAAGCTTGAGGGGAGCCATCTCCTCCCCCCTTCTACACGTCCACAACTAGAATTGACTCCACCTAAACTTCCATTTGAAGATCTATATCCATTTGCAAAGTTCCAATATCCTATGTATCTTGAGTAGCCCCAACAACCAAGTCCTCCTATCCTATACTCAAAACACATTGATCTAGATTCACCAAGCCTAGACTCACTTCCTATTGGATGAGATAATCTAAAACATCAAATTTGTTAAAAGAGTCTTCATCTTGTATCTACTTCAATTTCCTCTTTTGACCCCAGTTCTTATTACAAGACTTGACAAGAACAAAGCCATCCATTTCAACCCCATCCCTAGGAATGGGATCGTTCCCCTTATCAACCCTAGGTGGGTTGCAAGGAGGTTGAGAGTGTGGATAAACCACCAGCCTAGCCCTTGGGAATATTCATTGTAAATGGCCATATTCATGGAAAAGATGACACCAAAATGGAAGAGTTTCATAATCCAACAGTTGCACCTAGGAATAAGAACCTAAAGACATATCCAAGGAATCCAGAAATGGCTTAAATCAATTTCCACACAAATACGAGCAAAATTTATCAACTTTTTAAGTTGAATTTGTTGTGAAGATCCAACTAGTTTCCTAAGCATTGAACCCAATAGGTGCAAAACATCATCCTACCAACACTCCATAGAAAACTGCATAAGTCGAACCCACACTGGAACTTGATTCAAAAGCTCCTCAGTAGGGTTGAAACTAGCATGCCACTGTTTGATAAACAACCCAATTTGATTATGGAAATAGGGGCCTCCTTCAAAAACCTTATTGTGATCCACCATGCAATCAAAGGTTACCATGAAATGATTATTTTCCAGAAGCTTAATATCCATCTCTCCCTCCAACAACCAAGTCCTTTGAGCCTAAGACTCCAAAATTTTTAAGGATATTTGCATGCCCAAAAACATGCAATATAAGGAATGCTTTAGATAGTAATCAATGTGATCCACAACCATCTCCAATGGGATGACTAGCTTTGGTCTCTCCTTACACCATTCCAAGCATCCATTGATTTTTGTGATCTAGGCCTCACTAGATGATCCTACTCCATCAATCCCTAGTTAAAGAAAAAAAATATATTATTAAAAACCCTTGAAGCATGCTAAGGATATTTCACACCAATCACTGAGCGAAAATCCATCTTCAGACTAATGGTTGGGGACTAATGGTTGAGGTCTCCCCAAGTGACATATAATAGGACACAACCCAAGGTAGGCATGCAACCCCTTGAGATACTCAAGAAAATAAGGCCCAAACAAGGGTTATGATGCAACACCACCGTACAACCCTTTGGATGAGGGCACACAGTACTCAACTCATCACAACACCAACTTCCTCAGCCCTCAACACCCAACCCACCATTGCTCCACCACACTTCACCCAACAAAAAACCTCACACCACTCCCTACCACAACCCTTAACAAGCCCTATTGGTAGCCTCCACAAAAAAGATGCGCCCAACACTAGCACACACCACTCATCATGGCATACCCTTACACCAAGTCGTGGTATCCCAATAACACAACAACGATGAAATCACGTAGGAAAAAGAATAGACATCAATAGAAATGAAAGGTAAATCTTAAGATGACAAAGAAAACCAGCCTTCGATCACCCTTGAATGCATGCAGACACCCCCACTTTGCACAACCAAGGAAAGAACAACAAATCGAAGCTAGGGCATAGATGCCCTAGCTTGGCTTGCAAAGTAAAAACTTTCCATCTTTTTCCTCCGTAATTCTAAACAATTGTTAATTCTCATTGCATTGCAATAGTATTTCATCATTTGTATAATTATAAATATATATTTTATTTTATAATGTATATTTATAAATTATTTTTATTTTGAATGTTAAAAATATAAATTAAAGTAAAATAAAAATATTTATGACGAGTTACAGTGAGAGGCGTATTTTATTTATTTATTCAAAAGTGGTAGCCCACTTGTAATTATATTAATTTAATTTAATACATATTGTTGGTTCAGGCAGGCATCCTGGCGGGAAAGAACCACCAAGAAAACCCCAGTTGTAGTCCGTGTAACAGTGTTTACAAAACATTATAAAGACCAGAAAAGTTATTATTATGCAGTGATGTAATGTTTCTTTTTTAGATTTTAAAATCAATTTAAATAAAAAAATAAATTAAAACTAAATACTTAGTGTCATTTAATATTTTTTTATGTTTTTAGGGTGAACATTTATTTATAGTAGTAACATAAATATATTTTTTATAATTATAATAAATTTCAATGTATTTATTTGTAATTTTATTTATTTATTTGTCAATAGTGGGTTTTTTTTTTTTTTTTTCAATATTTTTCAATTTTTTTGTTTTGTTTTTAAAGCTATTTTATTCACAAATTCATGAAGACCTCTATTAAAATAAATTAAAACTAAATACTTAGTGTCATGTAATCAATTTTTAAGTTTTTAGAGTGAACATTTATTTATAGTAGTAACATAAATATATTTTTTATAATTATAAGAAATTTCAATTTATTTATTTGTATTTTTTTTTGTTTATTTTCAATAGTGTATTTATTTTATTTTAATTTATTTTTTAATATTTTTTATTTTTTTGCTTTATTTTTAAAGCAGTTTTAAATATGTTTTGTTCACAACTTTCTCAACTTTCTTTGGATGTTCTTATCTTTGAATTCATGAAGACCTCTATTAAAAGAAGTTGTTGAATCATAACCATTTCAAAACTTCGTAGTTGTAGGTTTGGCTTTGTTCTCCTAGAGTTGGATTTCTTGCAGGTTTGGCTTTACATATTTTGAATTGACTTGAGTTTAGCTATTGCAAATTTGGCCTTAGTCCTATTGAAACTAATTACATTGTTATAATTTGTTGTTGTAGTAAAAAAAAAAAACAAAGATTCAAGGAGTCATAATGCTTTTTTATTTATTTATTTGTGGTTGTTTTATTATTGAGTGGGATGGAAAACCTCCCAAGTTGAGTCTGTTGGACTTGATAGGGATCATTTGGTTTGGAACTTGACAAAGTTACATTTTCTTAATACATGATAGAATCAAAACTAGGGTTTAGTTACCTTATCTTGTATCTTTGTGAAGAAAATACATAAATTTAATATGTAATCTTATCTTAATTGACAATTGTATCACATTTTTTTAAAGAATAAATTGGACATATGTATTAAAAATCAAATTATAATTAAAATCAGTCAATTCAAATTTCACGGGGAACTCATAAGACAACTATGCATCTTTGTGTTTAACCTCTAATGTGTTATTGAGTCTTTCTACTTGATTTATTTTGCTCATATATTATTCAACTGATTCAAACGGTGTTAGCATATGGATAGTTTACTGTTTTTTTGAATAAGTTGATGAAAATAGATGCCTCAAAAAAAAAAAACTCTTGACTTATTTTATATATATTAATATTTAATAAGTTTTATGATGTTTAAAATATTTATACGGTCGACTTACAACTATTCCACATTTATTTTTGTAATATAGAGTTGAATTTGGACAAAGCCCTAATGACATAATAAATCTTAACTTTTAGACGAATTTAAATTATATGAATCTGCTTTGTAGAGCTTACACTCCCAAATTCCCTTTTATCCTAGAAATATACATCTACTTAAAAATCAACTATTAGTTTAAATGGTTCACATAACCCACCATTAATTTAAATAAATTTATCATATTCACTCTAATCTTCTAATCACAACATGATCATTAAAGAATCTCTTCTTTTAGAGAATTGAATTTTGTTACACTAAAACATTAATGAATCTATACCTTAGGTTCTTATTTAGTTTCTTCAACATTTTTCAATATTGTAGAGATTAATTTAACTTGAAAGCTCCTTGCAATCTATTGATGTTAAGGTTTTTTTCTAATGCCACCAATCCTCTAAGCTAACATAAATATTATAGTATATTATTATCAACAAATAAAACATAATAGTATAAATTCATATTAAGGTTAGGATGAGTTTATGTCTAGAGGACTAAATCATAGTTGTGGGCTTACATCAATTCTACATGCCTATTTTCTAACAATGTATAGAGAAAGGATAGAATCATAAACACTTATCAAATAACAAGGTCACATTTTCCAAAGAAGAGAATCAAAACATTTCAAAATCTTCATCAATTAACATAATTATTCAATTTTAATAATAAGAATTGGTGTCCTCTTTTCCTTTTTAAATATCACAAATCCTATCATCAAAATATCCTAGTATTTATCTAATGGGTATGTGCAGGATCATCATGGAAAAAAATACCCTTAAGTGGCAAAAAATTCAGAAAAAATCAATGTTAGGCTACTTGATGTAAAAATTTGAATAAGTTATCTATATTATTTCAAAATTATATAAGAATAGAATTTGTAGAAAATTGAATTTAGTTTCTAAACTACTAGGTTTATTTAAAAATAAATAAAATCTATTTAGCAAAAATTTGACATTTCAATGCAGTAGTACTTAAATTTAAGGGAAAAAATAAGAAGTAGGTGTTTGTCTGACCACCCTAACCATAATAAAATGATAAATTTTTTTTATAAGATTTTATATATACATAGAGGACTCATGTTCAGATGTGATGCATATTTTTAAAAAAAAAATTTCCAAGTAAATAATTAATTATGATTTTTTTATTACAACTTTTAACAAATATAAAAAATTGTATGTATGACCACCTTAACTTGGTAAAAAATTCATTAAATTAAATTAATTTTTTTTAATCCTATATTATGTCAAGCATAGAATGTGACGCATGTTTCAGATTCAAAAAATGTGATACTATTTGAAAGTTATAGATGTTTTTCAATGAACCTATCGATTAGGACTTTAGTCATAATTCTAATAGAAAATGAATAATAATTATTTATTAAATTAAAATTAAAGAATAATTAATATTGGTGGAAAGTTGAGAATCTCCTCTAAAAACCCTTTTTGTTTCATCAATTTTGGGTAAAAAAAGTCATCAGCCACATACCCTACAAATACCCCATAATATTGTCACTTTTGGGACCATCATGATCCTGCACATACCCTAACAACATCAAGTTTCCACAATCCATGATAATCAAGTGCTATTTATGTCTAGATTGAAACTATGTAAATTTTGTGTATCAACGTTTCAAATCATACTCCATGAAATAACTAGTAGTAATATTTATCTATCATTTAATTAATTTATGTTTGCACATAATTTTTATTATATTGACTTTGACTAGAACTTTGAAAGGGACAACATCAAGTTCCCAACTAGGACACATACCAAGTTCAACACTCTTTTAAGGAGATTTGTTTTTTAAGCTCATAGAAGAGGAGAACAATTAATTCAACTCATTATGCACTTGTTCATCAATATTTTCAATGTCATATCATCATCTAAATTAATCACAATAAGAGGTCAAATGATAATGTCTCTAGAAGGTTCTTGTTTATGTTGTGGTGAAGGTATAGAGTCATCACGCATTACTTTAGGAAAGTTTGGATTTGATTATTTTTGTTTCTCTTTTCTTCTTAATTTGTAACATATGAGCAATAGCATGACGTCTACACCTATGCTCTCTATAATTTTTATTTCTTCACAGTTTATTAGTGATTTGTGATTTTGTAGAAGTGGGTCTGCTAACCATGGGTTTCTTTTCTTCCCTTATGGGAATAATGAAAGGAACCATGGGAGGTTGTTCAACCACTTTGTCTTTAGCTTTGTATACTTGTCTGAATTTAGGAGGCACAACAAGATTATTTTGATTGTCTCATGGTCTCTTATATGAAATAGTAGGAGGATTTGTAATAGGTTGTTTATGGATGTTTGGACGGTAGTGTGGTTCAATCATGGTTTTGTCAAGGATAGGTGGCTCAATCATGGGTTGAGGAATATTTCTAAGGGATAATTATCCTATGTGCTTTTCCTTAAACCTTTGATATGATTTGAAAAATAAGTATTCATGGGGTATAATAGGTTTGATAGGCTTGGGCCAAAATAAATCCAATGAAATGTTCCCATGGGAAGACACAAGATAAAAGCCACTATGGTGCATAGTAAGGACCTCATTACCAAATGGAAACTTTAAACATTTATGCGCAATCAAGGGGATGAAATTCATGGAGCGAAGCCATGGATAAACTAACTTCACACAAAATTGGTCCAATGATGGGATGATGGTGAATGAGAAATTTAATGTTTTTGGTGTGACTTTAGAGGGAGATTTATTGAGCCAATCATAGGGAAAGAAAAACCATTATGCATTTTGATCCATGCTTTCGATTTTTCATATGTATCTTGATAAAGTTCATGCACAAATAGGAATTATTTAGTAATCATGTTCTCTACATGGATGAAATCAATTAATATCCCTTTAGTAGGCTTGTCACTGATTCTTCTAGCTATGTAAAGAGGACCATTAGGTGCATGTTTGATTGTGTCTTTTTATGAGAAAGCAATTTTATGGGGAATTTTGGTTTGGCCTATACAAGGTTTACCTTCAATAAAGTTGACTGAGGCATGTATGTTATCATTCTCTTGATTGTTTAAGTTATCATGGAGGAAGCAACCGAGGCTATATAAAATTTGTATTTTGTGTTCAATTTTAAGCATTTTCCTTAGATTTTGTAAACTAGAAATGATACTAATGTTCATGTTTTCAGTAAGCACAAGGTCTTGTAACTTTTCTAGGGCTTGATCCATTATTTTTATGTTTTCTTGTGGGGCATGAAAAAAATAATTTTCTTGTAGGACATGAACAAAATCATGCACTATAGTTGTAGGTAAGGAAGTCATTGGAAATGAGGCATGCATGATGTGATCCATAGGGGGTTGATTATCAACACTATTAGAAAGAGAGTTAGAAAACCCAAGATCCACACCAATTGATGTATCAGGAGATGACATGAGCCTTGAACTACATCTCAAAACATTATTTCCAATAGGACACCAAGTTGTAATTCTCATAAAAGTTTCAAAAACTCAATGTCAACCCAAAACAAAAAGAGGGTAAAATTCAATTCAATTGTTTTTCAAAACACATAACTTCTTTGTAATCATCAAATGTTCAATTTCAAGAATGTATTCAAATGTGATAGTCAATATCAGATCCTTAGACCACATGAAAAACTCAAATATTGTAAAGTACATAAAGGAAGTTGCAAGACTAAATTGCATGCAGGATCATGATAACCACATAGATCACTATTGGTGTAGTTAATAGTGTTGTACCTTTTCCTATGTCATGATTAAACCTTAGTTAAGTTTACTTAGGGACCACATAGGAGGTAGTTGGAGCATTTCTACTTTCGGAGGACTTATCATGTTATTAATTTATCACATCCACTTTTTGTGGACATATCATGTGATTACCTCTCCACCTTTTGTGGGTAATCCACCATTTGTGGTGATTATCACATTATCACTTTTCCACTTTAGGTGGAGTGATATCTTTTCATAGTTGTCACATGTCATAAGATTATGAAAATTTTCATAATTTTATTCCCTTCTATGTACTCACCTTGGTTATATAACCAAGGGGTCTCCTATGTACTTTTGCTCATTCTATTTTGCATCATTGGCAGAATACAATTTATTCTTTTCATATTATTTCTATTTGTTATGCTTGTGCTTTCTATTAGGCATCTAGATCTTGGGTGGCTATCTTCATAGCCAATTCTTACATAGTATCAAAGATATTGGAGTGCCTTTGGATTGTCATTTTGGGGAGATCTTGAGTGCAATCTTGTATTTTCTTGATAGAAATACTAGATTCTAAGGGGTTCCATTTTTTGGCCTTGTATTGCAGGTGCATTTTGGGAGCTTGTTGCATCAAATATGAGCTCACCATTGTGTTCAAATTTTTTAAGATAGTCATATTTTTCTTTTGTTTCATCCTAGTTGGACATTGGAGGCCAAATCTACAAAGGTTTGAAGATTGGAGGTGGTTGACAAATCTAGGAGCTAGCTATCATTTCAAAGCATTTTCAGCCAAAAAGGACATCACCATTGCATCTAGGAGGGCCAAAAACCCCTAAATAGATTTCCAAATCATCAAATTTGGAAAAATTTGTCTTCTAAGGCAAAAAAAAAATGTTGGTCGAGCCACACGACCCATCCATTATTGCATTGGTACGATATTATTTTTTTTCCATTTTTTTTGGGTATGTGCAGGATCATCATGCAAAAAACAGGCCCTTAAGTGGCAAAAAATTTAGAAAAATCAGTGCTAGGAAACTTGACATAAATATTTGAATAAGTTATCTATATTATTTCAAAAATATGGAAGAATAGAATTTGTAGAAAATTGATTGTAGTTTCTAAAATACTAGGTTTATTTAAAAATAAATAAAATCTATTTGGTGAAAATTTGAAATTTCCATGCAGTAGTACTTAAATTTCAGGGAAAAAATAAGAAGTAGGTGTCTGGACCACCTTAACCATAATAAAATGATAATATTTTTTTGTAAGATTTTATATATAAGTAGAGGACTCATGTCTAGATGTGATGCATACTTTTTTGTAATTTTTTTCCAAGTAAATAATTAATTATGAATTTTTTATTACAACTTTTAGAAAATATAAAAACTCATCTGTCTAACCACCTTAAATTGGTCAAAACTTCATGAAATTTATTTTTTATTTTTTTAATCCTATAGTATGTGAAGCATATAATGTGACGCATGTTTTGGACTCAAAAAATATGATACCGTTTGAAAGTTATAGATGTTTTCCAATCAGCCTATCGATGAGGACTTTAGTTGTAATTCTAATAAAAAATGAATAATAATTATTTATTAAATTCAAATTAAATCATAATTTATATTTTTGGAAAGCTGAGAGTCTCCTCTAAAAACCCTTTTTGTTTCATTAATTTTGGGTGAAAAAAAGTCATCAGCCACATACCCTACAAATATTGCCACTTTTTGGTGCACCATGATCCTACACATACCCTTTTATATTTTTGCAAATTAAATTTTTTTTAAAATTTTTCTTAAAAAAATTACTTATTTGTAGTTGACTTTATTGAAAAAATATTTGTAAAATTTTGATGAGGGCGTAGCACAAGACTTAGAAAATAACCCACAAACAAGAAAATAATTTTATTATTCAGAAAATGGAGCTTCTTACATGCAGAGGATCTCAAATCTCCAAGTTCTAAAATACATGCAAGTTACAGAAAGCTACAGAATCACCTTTTCACAATATGCGAGCTTGTCCCCCAAAAAGTTACCCAAAAGTTAGAAACCTACCCATAAATAGAGCTCCTCTTTAGTTTGGAGCCAAAACAACATTCAAATTTGAGTTTAGGCGATTTGGTGCCAAAAAATAAGAACTTGAAGTTCAAATTTCAAAAGAACATTTGCAATTGTATCTTCTAGAAAGTGCGCCAACTTCTTGGGGCCATAACTTTTGATCTGGGACTCCGATTAGTGAACTATTTGAACCATTGGAAAGGTCTCGAAGTCAATAACGCGTTCAAAATTTGCTACACTAATTTCAGCAAGTTTTGGGGCCGATCCGGGAACTCTAAGTGCCTCAAATCTAACTCGGAAGATTTTTAGGTGCAAATTTGGGAAACTAAAACTGCAATATCTTTCAACCCAGGAATAGAAAATAAAAACCATAAATTGGGAATTTCATTATGATGAAAAGGGTATCCAAAAATGTAAAAACATCTAAAAATTGAGAAACTTGAAATTTAACTATTTTTGGGTGATGCAAGATTTCCCTTACACCACTGGATGCTCCTGCATCAAATTTTATTTTAAATTTTGATTTACAAATCAAAATAATAAAAAAAGGGGGTGAAAGAAAAATTTTGCGGCCTGGTACATTGCGCAAAGTAGGTACTAGGTACTCACCTATCCCCTCTTGTGGCTCCATGTGATTGTACCATCATCGACTAGTGGTTGGTGAAAAGTTCTAGCACATTCTTGCGAGCCCCCATTCATTACCAGACAGTGAAATTTCAACATCGACGGTCTACACTTTTAAAATTGGCCAGCATAAAATTCCAACAATAGCATTCTCCTAGTGGTAGGAATAAAGGAATATTCTGGACCACATTCAAAATATTCTAGTGAACAAAGAAGAATATTCTAGTAGAGTATTCAGTGGAGGATGACTGCGAGGAAGATGAGTATACAACATTGATTTTTACCTAAGCAGAGCATTTTTTACTATGACGGTCATACAACTATCAAATTTAAGTTTTTGCTTTGCTAACATTAGCATTGCATTAAAATATTTTTGACAAATCATACCCCCTCTCCATTGAGCCCTTTAGTTTTGAAATTTAATTTTGAAGGCTCATATCTTGGTCATTTTGAGGCCATTTGTAGTGCAATTTCTTTTAATTTGGGACAATTTTTCCCACTCTATGCATTGGTGCAATCAGTTTCTAGTTTTGATACTTGAATGTTTTAGAAAATCCAATTTGTCATAGGTTTTGTTGAGTTGTCACCATTTTTTCAACTTTTAGGGCTCTGTTTAGGCTCATACAAACTCCTTTTTAGGTGTCATTTTTTTTTGAAAGTGCATGATTTTTATGAAATTCATAGTGGTGTTATTAGTTTTTAGTAATTATGATCAGAAGTTGTACTTTCAACATATGGTCTTTTTTGACCTATTGTGGCATTTGTAAAGTTAAGATCTGAGTTTGGTCTTTTGTACCATTCATTTGAGTATTTTGTAGCCCACTAAAGGTGGTTGTAAAACATTGAAAATCATAAGTCCACTTTGCTTGGCTTGCATGTGGCCATTTTATATGCACTAAGTATAAAGTGCCAAATCATCTTTTTTGGGGGGAGTTATTTGATTGAGTGAATTTGGGGGAGTGTCTTGTGTGATTTTTCCTCTCTCTCTATCTTTTTCTCTTTCATTTTTCTACTATGGGTTCTCTTAAGTTTCCTTTGTTAACTCCACACAATTATGCTTCTTGGAAAATTGATGCTTGGAGTAAGTTAATGTAAAAAGGACTAACTCATTATATTTATGGAATTGTTGTTGGACCATCTAATCCTAAAATTAATCCTATTTTGCACATGGATTGGCTAACTAAAAATACTATGGCTCTTGGAACTTTGAGGAAATATGTATCTAAAGATCTCATCTTTTAACTTGAAAAGTGTAAGAAAATCAAAGATGCTTAGGAAAATTTTGGTCAATTGTATGGCCAAGTTGATGAGATTAGAGGTTATCAGCTTGACTATGATCTCATAATGTTAGATCACAAAATTTTTGATACAATCCAAAACTATGTCACTAAGGAAAATGAGCTGAGCTTAGCTTAAGGATTATGGCATTGACAAGAAGCATGCATAGTTAGTCTACAATTTGTTGGGAAATCTTCCATCAGAATATGTAGCATTTGTTTCTAGAATCCAAAACCATTGCTTGATAGTGGGTATTTATTTCACTATGCCATCATTTGATGCATTTACAAAAAAATTGATGCTAGAGCAAGAAAAGTTGATAAGCATGGGAGTTCTCAAGTCTTCAAAGTTGAACGATTTGGTGGCTAATCAAGGGACTCAAGGGAATCAAGGAAAGGGTTCCAAAAAGAAGCATAAGAAATCTAAGCCAAAGATATAACAAGATAAAGCACAATCATCCTCTCCACAACAAGGGAATTCTTAATCTTCTCCCAAGAAGGGAAATTCAAGCAAGGAGAGACCATCTTGTTCATAGTGCAAGATATTTGGTCCTAATGAGCATCATTGCCACACTAAGAAAATTTATTAGTTGACAAGAATCATCAAGAAAACCAAAATCAACTTGCAATTCACCTACAAGAAGGATTAATCTCCTTCTACTTCCTCACAATCACAAGGGAAAGGGCAAGAATTTTTGGCTACTGTAGGCTTTTCACAACAATGGATACTTGAATCAGGTGCTACTCATCATATGAGTTATACAAGGGAGAATTGTTTTTCTTTGGATCCATCTAAGGTACCTCACATCTTCATAGGTGATGATACTCAAGTGGAAGTTGAAGGAAAAGGTTTGGTTGTCAAGGATGATGGAACATTTGAAAATTTTCTCTATGTTCCTAACTTAAGTGCCAATCTTCTTTCAATCTACCAAATCACTCACTTTGGAGATGGCAAGAAAATTGAGCTTCTACTAGATTCAGTTGTGGTCAAAGAACTTAAGGATGATTCCTTGGTTGTAGTGGGAAAAGCCAATCACAACACATGACTTTACTCATTCTCCTATTTTTTCCTAATTCTCCTTCTACAACCTTGCTCTCTCATTCAAATTCAGAAAGTAAGCTATGGAATGAGTGGTTTGGACATCTCAATTACTGCTATCTTTAGTAGCTTACCTCCAAGGATATGGTATCAAGACTCCCTCAAATCATCTTTTCAAAAGGTGCATGTTTAGGTTGTTCCTTGGGTAAGCATCCAAAAGAGAAGTTTGACAAAGGGAAGTCCTAGAGAGCTTTGGAAGTTCTTCAATTGGTTCATAGTGATGTAGAAGGTCCATTTCTAGTGCCATCATTTAGCAAGGCCCGCTATTTCCTCACCTTCACTAATGAATACTCTCACTTCACATGGGTTTGTTTTCTTGTTCACAAGAGTGAAGTCTTTGAAAATTTTCCATCCTTCAAGTCTCATGTGAGAAGCAATCTGGGAAGCAAGTCAAGATTCTTCACACTAAAAACAGAAGGGAATATGTGAATAATAGACTTGAGGAATTTTGTACTCTTGAGAGGATTGATCTTCAACATTTAGTTTCTTACACTCCAAAATAGAACATTTGGTGTTGCTGAAAGGAAGAATAGGGCCCTTCAGGAGATGGCTAGTTACATGATTCATGCTCATTCTCTTGGTTCTCAATTTTGGGAGGAAGCTATCAATTGTTCCACACACATCCAAAATCAAGTTCCCCATAAGGATTTGAAGGGTATGACTCCTTTTGAGGCTTCGTGTGGAAGAAAATTGGTTGTGAGACACTTTAGAGGATTTTGTTGTCTAGCTTGGGCATGCATACCTCTAGAGAAGTTCAAGGAATTTGAACCTCAGAGTAGGAATTACATCTTTGTTGGATATCCTAAAGGTGTTAAGGCATATAGACTTTTGGATTCAGAGACACATGAGCTATTCATTGAGAGGAGTGTTCACTTTGAGGAAAGCTCTCCTAGCTTGGCCTCTAACCCTTCTATTCATTCCTCGATAGTGGAAAGTGATCATTGTAACTCAGATGATGATTCTACCTCAACTCTAACTCACAGGATCACACCTTCAAAGGGTCCTCTTACAATTGAGGAGCCTCATCCTTCATCTCCTACTAGACCTTGTTGGGCCCAATAGATACTTGAGTTAGTAGATTCTCTTGTTCCAAGGGATCCTTCAAATACTCAAAGGATGTGGTCACAACATCAGGATTTTCCAAACGCTTTTATTGCTAGTGCTTCCAATCCATAGCCCTTAAAGGAAGCATCAGGAGTTCCAAAGTGGGATTCAACAATGGAGGAAGATTGTAGTTCCTTGATGAGGAGCCATACATGGGATTTAGTTCCACTCCCTAAGGGGAGAAAGATGGTTCAATGTAAGTGGATCTATCAGACCAAGTATGTAGCGAATGGAAGTGTGGATAAATATAAGGCTCAACTTGTGGCAAAAGGTTTCTTATAGGTTCTAGGTGTTGATTAAATAGAGACCTTTGCACCTATTTCTAAGATGAACTCCATTCTCTTGACACTTGCTATTGTTATAGCTCATGGTTGGGCTATACATCAGATGGATGTGAAGAGTTCATTTCTTCATGGGGATCTTCATGAGTAGATTTACATGGAGCAACCACATGGATTCATACAGGATTCTTCTTTGGTTTGCAAATTGAGGAAGTTTATCTATGGCCTCAAATAGGACCCTCGGGCTTGGTATGCCAAAATGGATTCCTTTCTTCTCTCAATAGAATTCACTAGGTGTCATTCAAATTTGAATGTCTAGATCTTGTGAGAGGATGACTCATTTTCTACTTTTTCTCTATGTTGATGACTTGATCATTACAAGGAGTACCTCATCCATCATTGGTAGTGTCAAATCTACTTTGTAAGAAATATTTTCTATGACTGAATTAGGCCTTTTGCACTATTTTATTAGGATTAAGATCACATAGTCAGCTTCTAGGATCTCTCTTTCTCAACCCAAGTATGCTCTTGATCTTCTAGCTTAGTTTCACATGGTTGATTGTAAGCCTGCTCTGACTCCCTTTCTTTCAAGAGTCAAGCTTGAGTCTAAGTGTTCTACTCCACTTGTTGATGACAATTTGTATCATCAACTTGTTGGGAGTCTCATCTATGTGAATCACACACACCATGATATCTCCTTTTTAGTTGGCATGGTTTCATGCTTTATGCAGGAACCACATGAGCTTCATTGGAAAGAATCAAAATGCATCTTGCATTACATATAGGGTACACATCATCATGGGATTCACTATGTAGTAGGTACAAGACTTACCATGGTGGGATATATAGATTCTAATTGAATTGGTGATCTTGAGGATCGTAAGTCCAGTTCTAGCTACAACTTTTCTCTTGGTTATGGCCCCTTTTTTTGGTAGAGTAAGAAGTAGCATACTATTTCTCTTTCTTCAATTGAGGCTAAGTATCGAGGGGCTATTAATTCTACTATTGAGGCTATTTGGCTTTAGAATATTCTCATAGAGTTTGGCTTCACTATTTCACATCCTACAATCATTCATTATGACAACCAAAGTGCCATTCAAATATCAAATAATTTGGTTCACCATCAGAGGACCAAACACATCAAGATTCATATGCACTACATTAGGGAGATGATACAAGAGTAGGTCATTGATTTGGAGTATTGTCCTAAAGCACAACAAGTTGTAGATATCTTCACCAAACCCTTAATTAAGAGTATATATCATCATTTGTGATCTCTTTTGGGGGTACGGGATGTTTCATCTAAGGAGGTCTCTTTAATTCTTCATTCTCTCTTATGGGGGGGACTTTTTCCTCTTCTAGGCTTTTTGTCCTTCTCATACATTTGAGAGCTTTCTCTCTTGTTTTTCATCTCTTTTGGGGGGGAATTTTTTCCCACATGGTTTTCTCCTTTTCTCCTCTTTATGATGGATTTCATTGCATTTGTACATGGGTACCTAACATGGCCTAGTTTCTAGGATCCATCTTGTATTGTTTTATTTTGTGTACATTCTCCCTAAGTTGCACTTAAGGGGGGTGCTACTATAATTAAAAAATTTGTACCTTGTCCTAGGTCATGATTACACCTTAGTTAAGCTTTCTTAGGGACCACATAGGAGGTAATTAGAGAATTTCCAATTTTGGTGGACTTATCATGTTATTACTTTATCACATCCACCTTTTATGGCATATCATGTGATTACCTCTCCACCTTTTTTGGGTGATCCACTAATTGTGGTGATTATCACATTAACACTTTTCCACTTTAGGTGGAGTGATAGCTTTTCAAAGTTGTCTCATCTCATAAGATTATGAAACTTGTCATTATCTTATTCCCTTCTATGTACTCATCTTGGCCATATAACCAAGGGGTCTCCTATGTACTTTTGCTCATTCTATTTTACATCATAATTGGTATAATACAATTTATTCTTGTCATATTATTTATATCTCTCGTATGCTTGTGCTTTCTATTAGGCTCTAGATCTTGGGTGGCTATCTTCATAGACAATTCTTACAATCACAAAAGAACCATAACATAGTATTTTTATGAGTGGAAAACCCTCATAGGGATTAAAAACCACCTAAGAAAATTGCCTCACTGGATTAATAGAATACCACTAATTATAGAGCCTCATTCGCTACTTTTTGTTCCTCACTAGAAAAGCCTCATTGGTTACTTTTTTTTGTGTCACTGGAAAAGATTTACTTGATACAAAATATGCCTCACTAGCTACTAAATATGCCTCACTAGCAAGAGAACCTCACTGGTTACAATTATTCCTCACTGGCTGATAAAACTTTCACATCAAGATAAAGAGTAAACTATAGAGGGTCTCTCCATTTCACTTAAGCTCATGGAAAATTTCTACCTTAAGAAATTTCATGTCCTATAGATTCCATTGTATTGAAACCTAGAAGACATAAAATGTATTAACTTAACTCCACTATCTTTTTGTATTTAATCTTTTAGAACACAAGATTCAATTTATATTCCAACTGTAAAAAGTACATTCAGGAACTCATTTTCATGATGCATCTACAAAATAGGGTTTCGAGAGAAACCACTCCATAAAAAGCATAATAAATTAACCAAATCACATGAAATTGCACACTTGAATAATCATTTCTCTTCCTAACCAAATGTCGTGCACAAGCCACTATTATATATAGCAATCAATAATTTGATAAACTGCATTACAACCATACCTTTATTAATGAAAAAAAATAACTAAAAAAAATTATAAATCTTAACTACACAAACCACCAAATCCTTCATCTACTCATAACCACCAAAATTTTGGTGTTTTCAAAGCCTTGAAACATGTCGTTGCATACCATAAGATAAAAATACCTAAGTTTACTGTTGTATACACCAAATTCTCAGCTTTGCATAATGCTTGATAAACCTTGCTTTGCACATTATACAATATTACCTTTCTGAACTAGTAACCCTATAAGGGGCTAGTAGAAACAATCACATTTACTTCCTTCAAACCTTTCACGAACATTTGCAACCTGTTGGGTAGGTTACTAATCAAAATAACTTTAATCTATGCCTTATGAATTTATAAATAAATACAAACATTTCAAAAACCCTTGAAGGAATGCAAGAGCCCTTTTGTCACCATAAACATTAGACAAGGTCACACAAATTTTTCAATTAGATATTTTCCAAGAAGAACCTCAAGGTAGAAAGAAAAAATTCCCAACACTATACCACTAGTCACCTAAATCTAACCTCAATGAAGAAAATAATGCCAAAGCTAACAAACTCCCCCTTTGGCATTGATTTAAACAACCAAACCTATGTTGCTCCCTCTTTGAAGATAAACCTACAAATACACTTGAAACAACCTTGACATGGAGCAAATGTTAACCACTCTCAAAGAAAATATGCACTAGCAATCTCAAAGGAAACAATGCAATCATCAAGGAAGCAATTGTCAAATATGCACTAGACCAAATGTTGACCACTCTGAAAATCAAGGAAAACTCTTCCACTTTTTTGCAAAAAAGTGAACTCAACTTCTTGCACACACCTATTAACAACCAATTCCATGGAAAAATCTATTAGCTAGTCACTATGGAAAATAGAATCCCCTCAGCTAAAAACCCTTATATAAGTGCACCCCTTGTCATATTAAGAATAATTCTTTAAAAACTAGAATATCTAGGTTTAAGGTGAATGTTTTGTTTCTTAAATGGGGTCGGGACTAGCCTAGGAAAGGTAGAATCAATAGGGATTGTTGGAAAGGTACATGAAATAGAGGAATACCTATTGCAACTTACCAAAAATAAATTGTGGAGCATCTTCCCAATGAGGAAGATAGTTTAAGGGGTTCCCTATAAAGGTCATGTCTCTATAAGAGACTAGGTGAGGATATTTGTATGTAATGGTTGATAGAATAGGATACTATTGTAATTATTTTGCAAGTGTTTTCATTGATGTCAATAGTATGGAGATTGTTAGAGATTGTTGGTATTGAAGATGAGGAGATTGTTGGTGTTACAAATGTTTGTAGTGTTGTTGATGCAACTATTTCACTTGGTTTTCAAGATATTTTGAGAAAATTTGAATAAAATATTGTGTAGTCTTGTGCTCCATATTTCTTCATGGTTGAATATATGTGTGTGTAGTTTGGATGTGATGATCATAGGTTTTCAAAGGTTCTATATCTATAGTTTCAAGTTTTGGATCATGCAACCTTGGAAGGTGTGTTTGACAATGTGTTTTCCTATGAAGATGGTTATATAGGAGAAATGAGATTGCTCCCAATTTCTCTATGTTGTTATTTTTTATCTTATGAATTTAGGAACATTCATATATTGCTTCTATTTATCATTCCTTAGATGTTCTTCTATTGAGTTTCTCTACAAGTTTAGTTCCTATGTTGGAGTTTTAGTGGTAATGCATCCTAATGTGTAGGATGAAAGTATTCTTTAGTTTTAGGTGGTTGTGGTAGTGGTGTTGTATATTGTGATAATATGGAATATTTTGGAATATTGTGAAGTATTTCTGTGTAGTCTGCATGTTGTTGTCATACCTAAAGAGGCATGTATGTGGTCACTTGTTAGTGTTAGTGTAGGTTTGGCTAGCCTGGCATGCTAGTGCTAGTTACAAAGGTTGATAGTTGTTTGTGGAAGCATGGAAAATCATTTGGTATAGATTTGGGTCCTAGATAACCCTTGGTATGGTTTTCCTTCACTTATTTCCATCATGGAAGTGATTTTTGTTGACCTATATTGTTGTTGCATGTTTGAGCTGCATATGTTTCATTAACATTGACCTAATTAAGATTGTTTAGGTTGTAGATGGTATAAATGCAAGATGGAGTTTGTGTGAGATGCAATTTTTTTCAAGTTTGGTGGTATAAGTGTGAGCTTAATTTTGATGACTCTAGATGTAGTGACCAAAACATGTCTACATTTTTAGTGTGTTTCAAGTTGTTGGAGGTATTGAGTGAAAGGTTATGGATGGCATAGAGTTGTAGTGGATAATTCTTCATGTTGATCTAAGATAGTGAGTCTCTTTGTAATAGTTACTTCTTTCTTGTGGGAAATGCACCCTTCATAGTGAGCCTTTCTTCTTTTGTAGGTAGTGAGCCTAATTGTATTCAACATTGGTATTCATATATATGTGATCTAATCCTTATAGTGGTTTTTCTCTACATAGATTTTTCCATGTAAATCTAGTGTTCTCTTATATATAGTTATGTTTGTATTACTCTTTCACCTTTTTACACTCTATTAATACTTAATGAGGGTTTAAAGTTTGATAAGGGTTTGAAAGTTAATGAGGGATTAAATTTTTAATGTACAATTGATTCACCCCCTTCTTAGTTTTCTTTTGCATCTAATAGATACATCATCATTAGAGATCATAGAGATAAGATAGAGAAAGATGATAATGCAAAGTAGAGAGTAAGACCTACTTATGCAATGAATATATATATATATATATATATATATATATCTGTGTGTCTGTGTGTCTGTGTGTGCGTGCACGCTTGTGTATGTATGTATATATGGAGGTATAAGGCTTCAATGGATATATATGTTATGGATAAATGTTATGTGTGTTTGATTTCTATATAAGCTAATGTTGGATAAGAATTCCTTGCCACACTTACTAACTTCTATCACTATACCCTCTAGGGTATAAACTAACTACTTCAAGGATACTAGGGAAAAAATCTTTAGAATGTAGTTCCCCATTTCCTTTGCTAAAATTGGTTCCATTATTAAGACTGTAAAGAGGATAGTACACAAATTTTGACTAAAAGAAGATTGGTAATAAAAAAGGATAACCAATATTTTTTATTACAATAAATTCTCTTAGGAGTACTACCTATGTGAACGAGGGTTAGGAACGAGTAAGAGATGAAAAATGGAAAGGGGGGAGGGATCTAAAAGGATATTTGATAATGTTTAACTATTCAAAACTAAATAAACCATGGGATATATATAGATTAATGAAAGTTTGGAATAGAAAAACCCCTGGGAAGATGATCTAATAAAAGAAAAACCTAGGGATAATTGAAAGAATTATTTTGGGAAAGGAGATGAACATAGAAGAAAGGAGGCTGAAATACATTCAAGAAAGATAAGAAATATACCATGGAAGACTAGAAGAGGTATAAAAGAGGACAAAAAATAAGGACTTAGAGGTTGTAGAAGAAAAGAACAATAAAAAGGGTGAATGTTCCACTAAGGATTTTGTTGAGTGCACCATTGTGGGTGTTGTTAGGAAAGAGAGAGATGAGCATACCATTGGGGTGCTACTAGAAAGGATAGAGAAAAATTTCCACAATTCGGGTCTATCATAAAAAAAAAAAAAACCAAATCATTCATAACATAGAAGGTGAAATTGAAGAGTGTGGGAATTTTAGGAAATAAATGGAACATGCAATAGTAAGAATTATGAAACCTCCTTTAAACAAAACATTAATTTATCATCCACTCTAGATAAATATCTAGTTAAAGATAAATGAAGATTTGTTACCACTAGAAACCCCAATATAAAACCTTTGAAATATAACATTTTATGGTGATTACTTGGATTAATTAGTGACTTGAAGTGTATTGAAAACAATATGCAAAGATGTGGCAACAAATAAGAAAAATTCTATGATGTTAACTCCCTATAACAAAATGGAATGATCAATTGACCAAATGACACTTATGAATAAACAAATGTCTCCAAGAATGTTCAAATAAAATTTGAATAGATACAACCCCTTAACCAAGAGTCACCCTTAACGCCATTAAAAGTAAGAATAATTTATGGTAAGTAGAAAAAAACCTAGGAGACCAAAGCATAGGTGAAAAACAAGAAGGAAAAAAATAGACACATTAGCTTCATACAATTTTGATATAGAATATAGAAATAGTGAGTCAAAAGAAGAGCCAACATTGAACACCACTACAAAAATTACCCATGTTTGGACAAGACACAATTAAATCAGTCAAACATGTATTTATCTTGGAATATTTATGGAAAAGACAACACTTAACTAGAGAGGACACAAAAATATTTAACCTTGTTGGATCACTACACATAGAAACTTTAATATGGTAAGAAAAACTATCCTAACCATAAAAAATACTAGAAAACAGTAAAACACATGAATTCCTAGCAAATTTTTCCATCCCAAATTTACCTACAAAAGGGGTCAGTAAACTCTAAGAATTAATGCAAAATGTGTTGCAAGTATAAGTAGTTGGTGTTTTCATTGATGTCAATAGGATTGTGTTTGTCATTAATGTCAATTGGTGATGATTGAGAAGTTGTGATAATGCTTTGATTAGTTTCATTATGTTTTCAATAGTAAATGATACTAGTGTCAACCTCTAGTGTTGCTTTAATAAGTTTCTATCTATGGAAATTGTTTGGTTGATTTGTTGTGTTTTAGTTGGTTTGGTGATGATGAGGAAGTGGTGAAGATGATGAGGACATGTTTCTATTGCTTGGTTTCAAAGTTATTTTGAGAAAATTTGAATAAAAGAGGAAACAATGTATGTAGAGGTGTTTTGGTATATAGAGTGGTGTTCTAGTTCTGTTCCACGTTTCTTCTATATTGACTATCTAATTGTTTAGTTCAAATATGTTGATTAGAGGTGTTCATATATGTTATATCTAGAGTTCCTTGGCCTAGATAATTGTGCAAAGAAAGGTATGTTCACCAATATTTGAACTATGTTGTAGTGCTATTTTAGAGCAATCAATGATTATTATTATGGTAAATTGAAAGTGGACCCTCTCTTCACATTTGTAGGTGCATTTTTTACTCCCAAATGGATAATTTCAATAGACAAGCATTAAGGATAATGATGTCTTGAGTATGGGTTTTGTTTATGAATATATAATGGTCACATCTTTTTCCATGATTGTGTACCCTAGCGGTAGATCTATATATGGGTTGACATTTTTCATGTAAATTGTTGGTCTTTATTCATATTTTTGTGTAAGTTCATTTGACTCAAACTATAAATTATTATTATACCATTTCATATGAATTTATTAAATTTTGAGTTTGTATGAAACTTGTGGCAATTTTGTAGATTGTTATTAGAAAATAAATAGAAGACATTACTTTTGTTCCATTCATATAGTTTTCCTCCATTATTATTTGAGAGTTTTAAGGGATTCAAGAAGTCCTTTATTTCACATTTACTATTATTTATATTGGTATGTATTATTTTTCTTCTAAGACATTATAAAATTAATTTTCTTTGTGCAATAGTATACCAAGGGGAAAATCTCTTACGATTGATATGTGAAGATTTTAAATTAATGGTAAATTATTAAGTAGATTTAAATTTCTAGGATAAAAGCGAATTTAGGGGTCTATTCTTTGGAAGATAGATCTATGTACATTAAATTTGTATGAAAGCTAAGACTTACTCTATCATTAGAGTTTTGTTCAAATTTGAACCTATATTGCATGAATAAGCACCAATATAATAGTTTAAGGCCATTTTATTATGGAAATATACCTCTACTTAATAATATACCATTAATTTAAATCCTTCACATATCAATCCTATGATATTTTTACCTTGTCATACTATTGCATGAATATGGTTCATTACGATTTTGTTCAAATTTTAAACTATATTGCTTGAATATGCACTAATCTAATAGTTGAAGGCTCAACTATTTAAATATTTTAAAAGTTAAAAGACCTTATTTTTACCTTCAATAAAAACTTTATAGTTAGGTATTCTACTATTATACATACCCACATGATATCAACACATTATCTAACTAGACATTCAAATAAACATTTAACCATATTTATTAATTAATTAAAAATGTAGAACCTCTAGTCCAAGTCAATCCATTTTGATGGATTCCAATTCCTTGAATCAATGAGATTTCATTTAGTTTGAAAGAGATTTTAGTACTAGAAAAACATGTCATTTATGAGACCCATTATTGCGAAAACTTTACGAGACAATTGTAGAATAGGCTAAGAAGACCATCATTCAATTTTTTAGTTGCAATTACCAAAGATGTACAATGGTGACTAAGCATTCACATTGGAAAATTTGACCTCTGTTCTTTACCTCATCTTATAATATCTAACTTTATCTCTTGTGCCAAAAAAAATAAATCTTAATTTCAATGATTTGGTAACATTCATAATTAATTCCACCATTGATGAAGGGCGCAACCCGAGACACAGAAAAATAACCCACAAACAAGAGAATAATTTTATTATTTAGATAATGGAGCTTCTTACATGCAGAGGATCTCAAATCCCCAAGTTCTACAACACATGCAAGCTACAGAAAGCTATAGAATAACCCTTTCGCAATATGCGAGCTTGTCCCCAAAAAGTTACCCAAAAATATTAGAAACCCGCCCATAAATAGAGCTCCTCTTTAGTTTGGAGCCAAAACAACATTAGAATTGAGTTTAGGCAGTTTGGCGCTGAAAATTACAACTTGAAGTTCAAATTTCAAAAAAATATTTGCAATTGTATCTTCTATAAAGTGCGCCAACTTCCCGGGGCCATAACTTTTGATCCGGGGCTCTGATTCACGAACCGTTTGAACCGTTGGAAAGGTCTCAAAGTCAAGAATGCGCTCAAAATTGCTACACCAATTTCAGAAAGTTTTGGGGCTGATCCGGAAGCTCTAAGTGCCTCAAATCCCACTTGGAAGGTTTTCAGGTGCAAATTTGGGAAACTAAAACTACAATGTCAAGGAATAGAAAATAAAAACCGTAAATTGGGAATTTCATTACGACAAAATGGGTATCCAAGAATGTAAAAACATCTGAAAAAATGATAAACTTGAAATTTAACTATTTTTGGGTGATGCAAGATTGCCCTTACATAAACTTGAAATTTAACTATTTTTGGGTGATGCAAGATTGCCCTTACACCACTGGATGCTCCTGCATCAGACACCCAGGGTAATTTTGAGAAGTGACCCTGTCACATCTCAG
>VDFB02075321.1:7162672-7208899 GCA_007258455.2 Sequoia sempervirens
GCCTCCCCAACAACATGTGACATGCATCCATGGGAATGATATCACATAGTACCTCATCATGGTAGCTTCCGATTTTGAACTTCACCAGGCACTGCTCATTGACTAGAACTTTGTGGTCTTTCTGCAACCAAGCAATCCGATATGGATGCAAGTGTTTTTCCCTCTTCAGCTTCAACTTTGTGACCATCTCTTCTGACACCAGATTATATGTACTTCCACCGTCAATAATGACATCACAACGTTTTCCTTCACACTTGCACCTTGTGCAAAACAGATTCTTCCTCTGTTCTAGTTCCTTTTCTTCAGTCACTAGGGCTCTCCTAATCACTAGGGCTTCTCCCCTTTCAACATCATCTGAATGTTCAAACTGGGCCTCCTCATCTGCATGCGCAACCCTTCCACGACCTTCTGACCTTTTGTCTACCCTTCCTTGGTGTTGTGGACATTCATAGGCTCGATCCCCTTCTTCACCACACTAGAAACATGTTCCTCTGAAACCACCTCTTCCAGATCCTTGTCCATATCTCCCTCGTCCTCTACCTCTTTGGTCACCACTGTTCTGATCACGAGGGCAGTAGGAGTTGTCATTCCTTTGGTTTCGGTTGGTACCCACATCTTCACTTTTCTTTTCATCATCATTTCAGCTTCCTGAAGGTCTGCCATTTCCCCTTTCACTTTGACCTCCTTGTCCCTTTTGCTTGCCATCAAATCTTTTGTTCAGCTTCTCTTCCACCTTCAAAGCAAACTGATACACATCCTCAAGGGTGGCCATTCTGACTAGGCTTAACTCCTCCTGAATGCTCGGTCGTAACCCATTAAGATATCGGGCTACCTTCTCCTTATTGGCCTCTATGTGACCTATTCTAATGATTATCTTGTGAAAATATTCAGTATATTCTTTCATAGATCTGCTTCCTTGCTTCAACCCTTGCAATTTCTTCAACAAATCTAACTCGTAATCAACTGGTATGAACTGCTTCTTCAGTTTCTCTACCATGCGATCCCATTTGGTGATCTTGACTTTTCCTCTTCAATTTCTTTCCAACTGGACCTCTTTCCACCAAATACTGGCATGGCCCTTTAGCTTCATTTTCACAAACTTAACTTGATCTGAGTCCTCTATTTCCTCATACTCAAAATATTCTTCTAGCTTGTTGATTCAGTCGATCAACTCTTTCGGGTTCAGACTTCCGGAATAACTAGGGACTTCTGCTCTGAGTCTTTTCCCGATCTTTGAAATAGCCCTTATTAGCTTCATTTGGTCTTGATCAATTACTTCTTCTTCCTCTTCTACCTCTGAACTTTCTTCCTCTCCTTCATCCTCACTTTCCTCCCTCAGGTTTAACCCTCTTCTCAATTGCTCTTGTAATGCATCAACCTGTCTCTGGAGGGCTGCCAGTGCATCTCTTCCACCAGCATCTCTGCCACCCCAACCACCTATGGCACCACCACGCCTACCAGGCATCACTCTTGGAGGCATCTTTCTTGACCTCGACCCACAACCACAGTCCTGGTGTGAACTGCCTCATGATCGATGATCTGTCCACACGCTCAAGAAAAACCTGCTCTGATACCACTTGATGAAGGGCGCAACCCGAGACACAGAAAAATAACCCACAAACAAGAGAATAATTTTATTTTTTATAGAATGGAGCTTCTTACATGCAGAGGATCTCAAATCCCCAAGCTCTACAACACATGCAAGCTACAGAAAGCTACAGAATAACCCTTTCGCAACATGCGAGCTTGTCCCCAAAAAGTTACCCAAAAATATTAGAAACCCACCCATAAATAGAGCTCCTCTTTAGTTTGGAGCCAAAACAATATTAGAATTGAGTTTAGGTGGTTTGGCGCCAAAAATTACAACTTGAAGTTCAAATTTCAAAAGAATATTTGCAATTGTATCTTCTAGAAAGTGCGCCAACTTCCCGGGGCCATAACTTTTGATCTGGGGCTCTGATTCGCGAACCGTTTGAACTGTTGGAAAGGTCTCGAAGTCAAGAACATGCTCAAAATCTGCTACACCAATTTTGGAAAGTTTTTGGGCCAATCCAGAAGCTCTAAGTGCCTCAAATCTCACTTGGAAGGTTTTCAGGTGCAAATCTGGGAAACTAAAACTGCAATATCCAGGAATAGAAAATAAAAACCGTAAATTGGGAATTTCATTACGATGAAATGGGTATCCAAGAATGTAAAAACATCTGAAAAAATGATAAACTTGAAATTTAACTATTTTTGGGTGATGCAAGATTGCCCTTACACCACTGGATGCTCCTGCATCAACCATATTAGTCTCTATTTTCTCCTCTACATATGAAACTACATTACAAATTCCCAAGTATAAAACAAGAAAAATAATTTTTTATTTAGATTAAACTCCATTTCTACATTTTCCAAAGAAATTTAATAGAGAAATTAATGAATGAGAAATTAAATTATTCACTATGTCTGTTATTTGATAAGTTAGAGGAATATTTCAAGTGGAAACCATCATCCACATTCAAGCTATCTCACTAAATAAAAATATTTCGAGTTGCAAGGCTAATGTTCTTTTGTATTGAGGAAATGTAATTACAAATAATAATGTAGTTATAAAACTACAAGATAATGATTAAAAAAAAAAAGAACCATTACAAGACAAAGAGTTGTACAAATAGCTCTATAAAAAATATGGACACAATAGTAACATAAGCTAAAGAGTTATAGAAAAATGAAGGACTATAGAGGAACCATTATAAGACAAAGAGTTGTACAAACAACTCTAAAGAAACTATGGACATAACACAAAAAAAAGTTGAAGAGTTACAGCAAAACGACTATACAAAAAGCATAAGAATTGTAGATCTTGGAGAATAGAACATAAACATTGGTTGATACAAACTTTTTTGTTGCTCACTAACTGTTCAACTTGTAGTTTGATTTTACAAATCTGAAAACTCAATGTGGTATTCTTCAAAACCTCCTTTTGAAGCAAATGAAACAAGGAAATGAGACAAAACACTATATTAGAGTAAAGCCTTAAAAACATAACATCCTAATGATCATAATTGATAGTAAAAAAAAACTGTGTGTCTATTTCTCCGTATATGTAATAAAATTATATGTCTCGCACCATCAAAAATTTGATTAACATAAAGACTGGCTCCAAGAAGAGCTTCTTTCCAACATAACTTATGAGTGAAGATAGCAGAAAAATCATTGAACACAAAATTCCATAGATTTTTAACCAACTGACAGTTCCAAAAAATGTGCTTCATGTTTTCATGATTGTGACAAAAAGGACAATTAGTTGGCTAGATCATAATAAATTTTAGCCTATCCTCAATGGGTAGCTTAAAGTGTATTATCTTCCAAGAAAGTCACTAAACATCAAAGTTAACTCTAGATCTCCAAATTTGAGCATATAATTTTAACCAAGACCTCTCATTGAACATACACTTCCATTTAGCATTCAAATGTGATTTCAAGGGAAAATCAAGAACCAACTTCAAGCTAATCTTTTTAAAGGGAAGGAAAAAAAGGGATATGAAGATATCCATGACTAGTCCTTGAAAAAATTGTTATGGACTAAAGTACACAACTTCACAAATATCTCCAAAAACACCAAAGATTGCACAAATATCAAGAAAGATTTATGTTTGTTATTAAGACCAAACTAATTTTTAACCACATTCCATGAAGACCAACACATGGAATGAAAGTCCCATAAATTTCCAATATTATAGACCCCATTTTCAAACAAAGGATTAGAATGCTTTAGGAAGCTTAATGCAAGGGGTTGGCCATGATAGAGGATATTTTTTTTCCACCAAATAGAGGAGGTGGAAAATCTAAAATTGAGTTGAAGGGATTCTCCTCCTCTCAATTTTAAGGAGTTAAAAACATATTTCCAAGTGTTCTAGATGGATCAAAGGGGGAAAGAAGCCTTGATGGGAAAAAAAAGCATGAATAACTTTGTCTAGCCAACCCACTTGTTGTCATTTTCCTTTAATTGAAACATTATTAATCTGATATCAAATGAGGACCTTCTATTGTTCATCCACATTAACAGCTCTAATAATCCATTTCGTAGCCAAAGAGATCCCCTGAGTCCCTAGATCTATGTGACCCAAACCTCCTTTATGTTTCGGTTGGGTATAATGAGACCATGATGTGGATATATATCTTGGACTACCCTCCCATTTAGCCCATAGAAATCTACAAATAATTTTAACTAGGTCCTCATCCCCATTTTTAGAAGGCATCCAACACGAAGAATATTAAACATGTGTTGAAAGGAAATTCTTTTTAACAACTTGGATTTTACCATCCAAGGAAAGGAATGTATACCCCCAGTTAAATAGTTTATCCTTGAGTCTATTAAGGAACCAATTCCACATGTCACATAGAGCCCCCAATACCGAAAGGAATTCCAAGGTACCTCATAATTTCTCCATGTTTGATTTGTTTCCATTCTTTGGGAATCCATTAGGGAACAACCCCAACTTGCACCAATAAGAACTATGTTTTGTTATGAGCTAATTTGGAAATTGAAACTTCACAATAAAGCTCCAAAATTTCCATTAGATTAGAGATATCCTTTTTAGATTCCCATGAAAAATGTAGGTTGATGTTCTTAGCAACAACTCTTAAACATTTCATATTTGATTTGGTGAGTATGTTGTATTGAAATTGAAATGGAATTATAAATGATTACAAAGAAATAGATAGTTTGGTTTATCATAATTTAAAATATATCATATTTTTAAGTGGAAGAAAAATAAAAAATATGTTTTTAAAAAAGGGAAGGGACAATCTTTAAAGTTCTAATACAAGTCAATATAATAAAAATTATATGCAAACATAAATTAATTAGATGATAGATAAATAATAGGTTATTTTGACAAGGGGATTTGTGATATTTAGAAAGGAGAAAAAAACACCAAGAGGTGAGTGCGGGATCATGGGGGTCTAAAAAGTGGTGATATGACAAAAAATTGGATGACTACCTTTCTCTATCTAAATTTGATGAAACAAAAAGGGTTTATCAAGAAAATTGAACAGGTTTCTAACAATATAAGATATTCCTTATTTGGAATTAAATAGATAATTATTATTGATTTTTTGTACATTCATTTTGACTAAAGTCTTGATTGATAGGCTGATTGAAAAACATTTACAATTCTTAAATGATTTAACATTTTTTTAATCTAAAAGATGTGACACATTTTATGTTTCCCATAATATAGGATTAAAAAAAAGGAAAATTTCAATTTCATAAATTTTTGATCAAGTTATGGTGGTCAAACAAACAAGGTTTTTTAAAAAAAGTTTTAATAAAATATTCATAACTAATTATTTACTTGTAATTTTTTTTTTTTTTAAATGGCACATTTGAACATGTTTCCTCTATTTATATTGAAAGTTTTTAAAAAATATATTACTTTTTTCTTGTACTTAGTTTAATTAGACATACACCTGCTTTTTACTTTTTCCTGAAACATTTAGTACTATTGCGTTGAAATTTTAAATTTTCAACAAAATAAATTTATTTTTTTCTAGAAAAGTACTAGTGTCTTAGAATCTACATTCAATTTTCTACAATTTTTTTTCTTAGATATTTTTCAAATTATGTTAATAACTTATTCAAATTTTTATATCAATTTTCCTAACTCTGTTTTTCTAATTTTTCACTACCACTTATAGGCCTAGTTTGGACCACCATGATCTTGCATTGACCCCAATGCTTATTTTTAAAGTCAACTAATGATGTCAATTGATGAATATTTTGAAATTTTTTGATTTTCTTGTTTTGAAAATGTGACCTTGTTATTTGATAAGTGTTTTTTATTCTAGATTTTTGTTTTTGATTATATCCTTTTTATAAAATAGGTTTGTATATTTGGTGTAAGTCCACAACTATGATTTAGTCCTCTAGACATAAACTCATCCTAAACTTAATATGAACTTTTTCTATTATTTTTTCTTTATTCATATCAATCTACTATAACATTTATGTTAGCTTGGAGCTTGCTGGCATTGAAAACACCTCTCAATAGATTGCAAGGACTTTTTGAGTTAAATCAATCTCTACAATATTGAAAAATGTTGAAGAAAATAAATAAGGTCCTAGGATATAGATTGATTAATGTTTTAGTGCACCAAAATCCAATTATTTTCTATAAATTATTATTTCAATGCTCCAAGAAAAGAGATTCCTTAATGATGAAGTTATGATTAGAAGATTAGAGTGAATGCAGATGTTGCCACTAGTCAGAGTCTCTACATTTTGATTAACTACAATTTCATGGTGAAATGGAATTCCATTTAGTTTGAAAGTGATTTGTGTAGGAAAAAACTTGTTACAATGAAGGCGTTCCCTCAATGAAGTTTCACAAGTCCATTTTGTCTATCAAAAATCTCAAATTTGGGTAGGGCATGCAAGACCATCTTCTTCATCCTCACCGTTGGACTCGACAATTTCATATCGGGTCTACTTGGCCTCATTAACAATTGTAGAATTTAGTAATGTGTATAAATGACGTGACAGATAGGTGGATGACATTTATGAGGTGTTTAATCTCATCTAACTTGCATATGATTCTTTCACTGCCACATTCATGTGTATGAGATATGGCATGGCATATTCTTTGCAAAACTCACCGTTGTTAAAATCAGACAAGCTGAAGAGTTGATTTTTTCATGGTGTTCTTGATTTTCCATCACAATTGCCTTGGAATCACCTACATAGGTATTCCACGGTATTCATCTATTTATGAATTTGCTTGGAAATTTATAAATAATGAATTCATTTTGTGCATATCTTGCAATCATTGTTGACCTACAAATGACATTTGTTTGAGGCATCTTTAGTTTAGTTTTAGAGTATAATTAAATTAGTCATCTTGGGAAAAAATTAGAACAAACCAATATTTTAATGTAGACAACACATAGCTCAAAATAAAAATCTTGCAATGACAATTATTACTGTGTCACATATTTGAAAACAAAAATGTCTTCAAGCAACTAAATGGGGGAAAGGAAATCAACCTGACCAATTTCTTACTAATATCCTTACTAGAGCTCTTTAAATCTAACAAAGATGGATGTCCATACTATTCCAAAGCTCCCATTTTGACATGGGTAGGGGGGATGTTAGAAAAGGTTGTGAAATGTTGCTTTAAACCTGATAATTGCAATTGCTTGGTAATTTCTCAAGCCTTTTGAGGGGCCTTGTCAAACACTTCCACAACTGGAAGAGGTCTATTCAACAAATACATTTTGTATCTTTCTTCTACCGAAGAGCACTCTTGGTTTGTATTTTACCCATAGTCTTTGCCAAGTAAGCCTTCACAGCTAAGTCCACCAAGGGTTTGTGATTTTTTGGATATAAATCTATGGTTTCAAATACACACAAGTGTCAATTTAATGCTTCCAAAGTCCATCTCATATCTTTGTTTTCTAATCTCATTACTTTTAAGCTCTCATATTCTAATAATTCATTTCTTATTTGTTCAACACATGCTTCTGGCTATGAATTTTCTTCTTGCAAATGTCTAATATCCAACTCTGCCATGATGCAAGGCTTGTAGGTCCTATAAAGAATGACAAATAAAAATGAAGTTAAAAGGTTTGCAAAAGCCCTCCAAATTTGACTTATAACCCAACAAGAACTAAAATATCACCTAGAAATACCCCACATTTTACATACATGTCTATGCGGGATGTTCCAACTACAAGATCTACAAAAATTATTGTAATCCTTTATGATTTGATGGATGTCCATACCTTGTTCCATTTATTTTTTCTATTTTTCATTTACTATTTGCACAACACCATCGAGGGAGATAGAGGTAATGATTGCAAGATATGTACAAAATGGATTTGTTGAAAAGGCTTTAGAAACTTTCAAGCAAATGTAGTTGGTAGTTGTACAACCAAATTCCACAACCTTCACCTATATCCTCCCTATGTCTACCAAAAAAGGGAGCTTTGGAATAGGGTATGGACAGTCATTAAAGGATCATGGAATTAGGATATTTTTTGATATTATAGTTGGAAATGCTCTAGTAGACATGTATGCAAAATGTGGAAGCAAAGAAAAGGCACATAAATTTTTGACATAATGCCTCAAATTATCTCATGGAATGCAATGATTGCAGGATATGCACAAAGTAGAATTTTTAAAAAATCTTTAGAAAATTTCAAGTAAATGTAATTGGCAAGTGTAAATCCAAACTCCACAACTTTTTTCAGCATTCTCCCTGCCTACCTATGCCGAAATAGGAGCATTGGAATAGGGTATGTACATCCAATAAAGCATAAAGAAAAGAGGAATTTTATCATATTTTGCAGTTGTAACTACCCTGGTGGACATGGGTATGGACATCCATTAAAGCATAAAGAAAAGAGGAATTTTATCATATTTTTCTATTGCAACTGCCCTGGTGGAAGCATAGAAAAGGCATGTTCACTATTTGACAAAATACCCCAATGACATGTCATCTCATGGAATGCAATGATTTCAGGATATGTACAACATGGAATTTCTAGGGATTCTCTCAAAATATTTGAATTAATGAAGCATTTTAGAACATAACTTGACATTTTAAGCTTTTCTAATGTTGGTGCATCATTAATTCCATCATCCACCATGGCAGTCATGCCCTCCTGCTTTAGCTCTCCAATAAATCCCATCTTGTCTTCTTGTCCTTCATTATTTAGTATTATGCTTGTATACAAAATGTGGTGCAAAAGACAAGACACGTGGTCAAAAGATTTGATAGATGGACACACCTTCAACTATAACCATGGAGAGTAGTCTTAATAGTAGTAACATTTATTTTCTTGACTATTCCAATTATTAAATGTTAATTATTTCAAATACTGATAAAAGCTATTCTATTACATAAATAAAAGAATGTTTGATTTTTTAGTTTTTTTCTTGGATAATTGAAAATGTGTAAGATTTATTTTACAAATATTATCTTTCATATTATATGTCAGCTTTATTTTCCAACTATTCTAGCAACGGATTGCAGAGATGAACCAGATAATTAGTACTTTGGCAGTGTCTACTAAGAAATTATATCTTAATTCAATGGAAGAGGTTGTTAAAGCTGGATATTGGCAAGACGACAGTTGCAAAGGCTTTGTATAATTAACTTTATGGTGATTTCGATGTTGCTTGCTTTGAATTTAATGTCTATGCCGTTGTTGTATATGGCACAAGTCTTACAAATTTGTTACTACATAGGTGGCCATCTCCCATGGCCATTGCCTAATGAAGAATTTTGTCTTTAAGATGGTGTCTCAACTATTATTTGTTCATATAGGTAGTATTTATTTTAACAGATCCATTAATTTTGCAACTTAATCAAACAATAAAGATAAATCTGGTAATGTATAATTCTTATTTCTAATGTCTCTTTCAATGTCAATTTTATAAGTCGCTTATTGCAAGCATAACATTAGCCTATTGTAATGGAACCTAATTATCTTCCTAATTCAAAGATTTAGTTTCAATTGTATTTCAATTCCTATAAGTGAATGCATAATTGTTAAATGATCTACCTTTAGATCTCATGTATTACACAATGATATCCAAAAAAAAATGGACCAATTTTTTCACTAATGACCTTCCACACCTCTTCGAAGTACCCATTGCACACCAAGGTACAATTGCTAGTCATTTATACACCCATTATTGCGAAAACATCCAGAGACAGTTGTATAATGGGCTAAAAATACCATAATTCAACTTTAAATTGCAGTCGGTGAAGATGCGACAATGGCGACTGAGCATTCACGTCGAAAAATTTGACCTTCGTTTTTAACCTCGTCTTACGATATCTAGCCTTATCTTTTGTGCCCATAGTAAACATATGAATTATAACGATTCAGTGACATTCATAATCAGTTCCACCATAATAGTCTATTTTTTCCTCCACTTATAAACCTAGCTTACAAATTTCTAAGTATAAAACAAGAAACGGAATTGTTTATTCGGATTGAGCTCCATTTCCGCATTGTCCAACGAAATATGACAGAAAATAAATTAAATTGCTCTCAACGTTTCTTATACGATGAGTTAGAGGAGTGCCTCGAGTGGAAACTATCGTCCACATTCAACTTATCTCAGAGACGGTTCCAGATGTAAGGTTGATGTTTCTTAGCAACAACAATACTCAAGCTAACAAGCTATTTAGTTTATTATTTATCTTTAAAGTGAGAAATTCAACCATACTCAAGCTTTTCAGTTTATTATTTGTCTTTAAAGCAGTAGAATATTAATGAATCTGTTCATATCCTTGGCTTGCTTAACAAGAAATCAAGCCATTAAGCAAGCCAAGGATATGATCAGATTCGTTAATAATAGAATATTGGGACGAACATGGTAGCATGCGAGCAGCACCATTTTTTTGACAAAAAGATACCAGCGATACTGATATTATTTATTTGAAAATTTAGTCAACTCTATTAAAAAAACTGTGAGATACTTATTCATTAAAAAAAATACTTTTTAAATAATTATATATATTTTTAATAAATATATAAATTATGTGAAAGCTATCATTTTGTGTAGGAAAAAACTTGTGTCATTCATTACACCCATTATTGCGAAAACGTTCTGACACAGTTGTATAATGGGATGAAAAGGTCATCGTTCAATTTTTTAATGGCAACTGAGCATTCACATCGTCAAATTTGACCTCCATTTTTAACCTCATCTTACGATATCTATCCTTATCTTTGGTGCCCACAGTAAACATATGAATTATAACGACTCGGTGGCATTCCTAATCAGTTCCACCACAACAGTCTATTTTTTCCTCCACTTATAAACCTAGCTTACAAATTTCCAAGTATAAAACAAGAAACATAATTGTTTATTCGGATTGAGCTCCATTTCCACATTGTCCAACCAAATATGATAGAAAAGAAATTAAATTGCTCTCAACGTGTCTTATACGATGAGTTACAAGAATGCCTCGAGTGGAAACTATTGTCCACATTCAACTTATCTCAGAGACGGTTCTAGATGTAATGTTGATTCAATATATTTGATTTGGTGATTATGTTGTATTCTAATTGAAATAGAATTATAAATTATTACAAAGATAGTTGATAAAGTAATTTAATATAAAGTAAAATACAATAAGTTAAGAGTATTTTTTATATATTTCTATTTTTTTAGGTAAAAGACAAGTCTATTTTAACGTAATACAAACAAAAATAGAAATAGAAATAAATTAGATAATAGATAAATAGTAGATTATTTTAACAAAGTGCTTTTATTGATTCATTTTTATTTTAGTACATCAAGATCTAATTTTTGTTTTATAAATTATTATTTCAATGCTCTATAGAAGAGTTTCCTTAATGATTAAGTTATGATTAAAAGACTATAGTGAATGTAAATAATGCCTTTAAAAACTAACACAAGACTTCAAACAATGCCAATGTGTGTTTAGTTTGCTAGATTTAAAATTTTCAACTTAAATTAAAATGGGATTAGTTTGTCTCTATAAGGATGTCCTTAAAACTATAAACACAACTTGGAGAAAAGAAGGGGTTAGATTAGAGTGCATGACAATTGAATGAATATAATTGTGGGAATGGGTGTGGAAATAAAATAGACATGATGAATGCATAGGGATATGTGAACATATGGATATGATAAGTGTTATTGCTTATAGAGAGGTGTGCATATGGAGGTAGAAAAAGTATAGATAAATGAGATCAACATTAAAAAATATTGTATTATCTTTTCACCATGTATATATGTGGCAACAAAAAAAGTATGCCTTCTACTTTTCCTTGCTTGTTTGGGTGCTCCTTGTAAAGTAGGCTTAATGGTGCCTTGATTTAGTGTTGTAATGTGTTTCCACATTCACATTAGGTCTTGGGTGTGAACTAATGAACATAAAAGGTACCTTTCTAAAAGCGTTGTGAAGTGTTGTAACACAATTTCACATTTTTATAAGGTTTTATTAATTATATAATCTAGTCAATCTCTTTTTGGACTTAATCTTGCCTTATTTGGAGTGTTATAAAATGTTGTACCACACTTTCCTAGGTTTATCATGTTAATAATTGGGTTTTTCTATTCTTTAATTGGCTTTATTTTATATCCAAAAGTCTCATTTAATGCATCTTTTCAAGGATAATCCTAACACAAATTAGTAACCAATCATAATTCAGGTGTTCAACTTGTGTGGGCCAAATTTAGTGATTTGGGACTCATTCACCACCTTGCATGAATGAGTCTCACCTATACTTGTGGGTCCTAAACCTAGTTTCACACATTTCTAAGAATTTTTTAAAATTATCCCATAAATTATGCCTAATAGGACTCATTTTATACCTTGGGCGAATGAGTCTTGTGTGGCCCAAAATCAAAATTAATTCAAAATTTTGGCAAGATTTTATCCTCCTAAGTTTGATGTTGGCTTGTAGTGTTGTAATTTCAAGAAATTTTGCATAATAAGTATAAATAAAAGTTTATTTCCCTCATTTTAACCCCAAGCATTAAATTATTCATGCATATACTAAGTTTGAGTTCACAAGAGCATTCAAGGGTAGATTATCAAGCATTTTAGAGCATTATTCAAGCATCAAGCATCATGTCAAAGTCTTGATGCATCATTTTTATTTTTGAGCTAACAATTGTGATGTAGGGTTTCATGATTCAAGCTAGAATTCCATTAAAGGACTATCACATTCAAGCAAGAGTCAAAATCTACATCTATTGGATCCTTCTCATACATTTTTGCAACACTTTATTGCTAAGGTTTGGTGAGTTGCAACATCATATTTTTTTCAATCATCATTCTCCATTCCTAATTCATTCTATTTCAAGGTTTGATTACCAAAATGGGTTTGACCAACGAAAACTAGTATGCACCAAAAAATCTGCATTTTTCTCTCTCTTTAGTGTGTGATTTGCAGGTTTAAATTGAAGAAAAATTGACGAGAAATTTTGGAGAAAGTTGTCAAAGTACTTTAAAGTTGTCAAAGTTGTCATCAAGAATTGGAGAACATTTGAGAACACCTATAGGTTGATTTACAAAAATTTGGATCCAGAAACCTAAAGAGGTACATTGAGCAGATTGAGAAGAGTAGATTTAGATCCTAAAGTTTTAGAAAACCCTAACTGGATAAATTTTCCACTTCTGGTGAATGAGTCCTGTTTTGGTCAAAATTCATATTTTTGTAGATTCAGATACCCATTTGTGAGATTCTTGTTCACACATAGAAACCCATATTTTGGATTGACTCACCCAACTTGGTGAATGAGTCCCACTCAACATTAAAACCAAAATTTCTAGTATTTTATGGCTCTTTCCTATCATCTTCAGATTTTGAGGTGCACACATTTCATCTCACAAATTTTAATTCTATTTTACTTGCATTTCTAGGTCATTTAGTTAAAGTCTTCATTGAATTAGGGTTTAGTATTACATCTTGCATAACATTTGTCTTTCCAAGTTCTTACTTGGTGGTAAACCCCTCATTAGTTTACAATCAGCCTCTAGGACAACCCTATTGCAAGATATCTCTCTCCTTTCCATTGAGATCTCTAGGGTTATCCTTTAGGGGATGTGTAGGATCATGGAAAAAATGCCCTTAAGTGGCAAAAAAAATAGAAAAATTAGAGTTAGGAAAATTGACATAAAAATTTGAATAACTTACCTATATTATTTCTAAAATATGTAAGAATAGAATCTGTAGAAAATTGAAAGTAGTTTCTAAACTACTAGATTTTTTTTTAAAAGAAAAAATCTATTTGGTAAAAAATTGAAATTTCAATGTAGTAGTACTTAAATTTCAGGGAAAAAATAAGAAGTAGGTGTTTTTTTTATCACCCTAACCACAATAAAATGATAATATTTTTTTATAATATTTTAGATATAAGTAGAGGACCCATGTCCCGATGTGATGCATGTAAATAATTAATTATGATTTTTTTATTACAAATTTTAAAAAATATAAAAAACTTATATGTTTGACCACCTTAACTTGGTCAAAACTTTATGAAATTCAATTTTTTTTTTCATCCTATAGTATTCGAAGCATAGAATGTGACACATGTTTTGGATTCAAAAAATGTGATACCGTTTGAAAGCTATAGATTTTTTTCAATCATTCTATCAATTAGGACTTAAGTCCTAATTTGAATAGAAAATGAATAATAATTACTTATTAAATTCAAAGTAAAGCATAATTTAATTGGTAAAGCATAATTTATATTGGTGGAAATATGAGAATCTTCTTTAAAAACCCTTTTCATTTCATCAATTTTGGGTAAAAAAAAGTCGTCAGCCACATACCCATCATATTGCCACTTTTTGGCCCATCATGATCCTACACATACCCTTTAATGAGATAATTCAAAAGTGGGTGTGCTCTATACCATATGATAGCATTTCTCCCTCATTTTTTTCTATTGTTTCAATATGTATCAAGATATTTCCTTAAAATGGACACAAAACCAAATAGGAATTGGCATTAGTATACAAATTTAACCATTATGTTTTCATCCTACTTTGAGGTTCATAAGAATTTCTAAATGATCATGCATCTCAAAGCATGTAGCACTCACAAGTTTACATGTAAATTAAATATTTAAACACTCAAAGGATATAGCCATGGGGACTAATAAAATAATAGACCTTTTAAGATCATATCATTTGGATAATATCCTTTACCATGAGTTCTCCATAAAGATTTATAAAATAAATGATACTATTTCATTAGTTGCTCCTAAGTTAGAAGTGAATTCCTAGTACTAAATAAGAAAATTGCATGATGAAATTTTCTCCACTTCCATTTATTTCCTCCAAAGTGTATAAGGAATTTAAGAAAATATATATTCATGCATGATATTATTTGAAAATCTAACTTAGACAAGAATTTAACCATATGAAATAAGATGAATTATTTATATATCATAAGAATGTCTGTAAGAGAGAGAAAGTAGATGTATACCTAATGATAAGAATACAATCATATTGCATAAGATCAATAGTATATACATCATAATGAGATGTGTATGTATGTCTAGGTAATTGTAGATGTAAATATAATCATGTAATCATATAATATAAAATAAAATGTATCCATATACATAGATACATGCATGGATTTATGCATACATTAATGAATGTAGGTGTGTATATGTATGCATGTGAAAGGTGGAAATTTTTTTGGCTTTCCCTCTCTTAGGGTTTAGGACCTAAAAGGGACAATTTTCACTAGCTTTCACTCAAGAGAAAACCCTTGAGATATTAATGCAAAGGAGGAGATCTTGCAAGAGGGTTGTTCTAGGGGCCGAATGCAAACTAATAAGGGATTCACCACCAAGTTTACACTTGGAAAAGACAATGAAATACAAGATGAAATGAAAAACCCTAATTCAATGTAATGACCTATAAATTCAAGTATAATAGAATAGAAAAGAAATAAGATGAATGGTGTACACCTAGAAATCTGGAAATGATTGATTGAAGCTCTGAAACAATAGAAAATTTGACTTTTTGACCAGCTAGGACTCACTCACCAACTTGTGAAAATCAATTCCAGATTTTGATTTCTACATAAAAGTTTGTTTTGAGAAAAAGGGTATCTAAATCTGCAAATAGATCCAGAAAACACCCATAGTAGAACTCCACCAATTGTGGTGAATCAATCTTGTTTTATTTTTTGAGGAATTTAAAGTTTTGATCTACATTTCAACACCTGCTCTATCCTTCCAACTTGAATTATAGATCCAAATCTACAAAAATACCTACAAAATAGAATATAAACTCAGTTTGCTAATGGGGGGTTTTCCTTGGTCAAACCCCTAGTTGGGTAATTAAAACTTGATAGAAATAATGAAATGTGAATTCAAATAGGAGTGAAAACCCTAGCCTTAATTGTGTCTAAGACTAGGAAGTATAAAACACAATGCAATTCTATTCTAATGTATAAGAATATGATGCAAGAATGGAAATATGAAGATAAACGACTCACTTGAGGAAATATACAATCACCCCAAATGAGCCCTAATGATTTTTGTATCATCCTTAGGCTAAATGTAGAGTGATAATGGAGGATGGAATCACTTAGGAAACAAGTATTTAGGCTTGGCTTGATGGCTAGTTGCATCTCTGCAACCTATAATCCATCATGATTCACCATATACAACCATTATCAACCATTGGTAATTCTAAATTTTTAATGAAAGTGAGCTTTAAGACCTACAAAAAAACTTTTATGTAGCTCCAAGGCTTCAACTTTGCTTGCTTTTGAAACTTGAATGCTCTTGTTTGAAGATTCTCAACACATTTCTCTTAAATTTTCTCTTGAAAATGCTTCTTCAAATGGATTAGATCCTAAAAATGACTTAGAAGCTTGCTAATATAGTAATTAACACCTAATTGACCATTATTTACATCTCAAAGGTTGACATCCACCAAAATTTTGAATTAAAATGGTGAATTTCTTGCTCAAATTTGGAAAAAACCCCAAAAGGGGCTCATTTTCCCAAGGTGGCGAACGGGTCCTACCTAGAGGGACTCATTCACCCAAGGTGGAAATGAGTCCCACCCTAGCTTTTTGAGATGGGTTTTTAGGATTTTTGGTGTTTTAAGTGATTTTGTCAAGTTTTTAGGTGAAATAAGCCTCAAGATCAGAAATAATGGGTCTGAGGGGCCGATGATGATAATTTTAAATGGTAATTAATGCAAGGATGCCAAAATAGGTCCAAATTAAGTGTGAAATTGCATGCCTTTCAAGAGAATACAATTTTCTACACTACATGTATGGATATACCTAATATCAATATTAAAAAATAGAGGCAAAGAATAAATATAGAGAATACAAGTTTTACATTGAATCTAGATACTAGCTTAGATAGAGAAAAGGAAATAATGCAAACACTATCAAGAAAGAACAAGTTCTTACCATAATGTAAACCTTTGATACCTTGGCTATCCCTGTGGATTCCTAATGAACATGTAAGTCTCCTTCAGAGTTATAAAAATAGTAGCATGCACCTACACAATGAGAATCACTCTTGATGATTGAAATTTTAATGCTTATATAGCTATGGTTGAAGGAATAGATGGTTAGGATATTTCCTAAGGATATAGCACTAATATTGATGGAGAAAATGTTGTTTAAAATTTATTGGTGAAATATGGAGGGCAGGGATTGATTGAATATATTTTAGATTTTCTTGGTGATAATTACGTATCTATTTGGATGGAAATGATTTAGTTGAATTTAATTTATGTCAATGATCTAAATTTAAATTAACTTTTCTTTATAATTTTATTCTTTTAATGGTTGACATGAATTTTTGTAATATTGATCTATAATTAGAGGTTTACAAAATAACTTACAAATTAATCCTAATTATAGTTTTTCCCCAATTGTAATAGAATTGCGATACTATGTTGTTTAACTGTTAAATTACAAATTACTGAAATGTTGTAACTAGAACTCAAATAGTGAATTGAAAAATGAAAAGAAATAGAGAGAATAAGATAGAAGAGGAGACAACACTAGTTGATAACAGAGTTTGTCCAATTTGCACTACGTCTCTAGGCCTGATTCTCAAGCTTTATTAATGTTGCCAAACAACAAAAATGTCTTTTTATAATATCAAAGCTCCAAAACATGAATAAAATTTCTCACAATCTCTTCTCAACACTTGAAGACACTCAAAAGGACTTCATGCTTATAATATTCTCCTCTAAAGAATTATTTCTCCAAAATGAACTTCTACCCTTTTACAAGAAAATAAGACCCCTTTTAATACAAATTTATTTGCTAATATGGGCTTTAAGAATATTATTCCCATTTTCTCCCCAAATATCCTATTTACAAAGATAATATTCATATTATCTCCTCACAAATCTTATTTTTCTCTCAAAAATTCTCTTTACCCCTTGAAAATATTTAAATAATCTTTATAAATCATTTTGATATTATTTAAATTGGGGTAACTATTATAACTTCAGAAGATATTGACTTCAAAGAAATTAATAAAATAAACTAATGTTGAAACTAACTCAAAACCCATGGCTTGGCATGGTGGTTGGCAGTTCAAACCTCCTCCCCCACAATTTTGGCTTTATCCTCTTTTAAAATAAACTATGCCTTATTCATATCTAAGAATTGCAAATGGTTCAATGATGAGGAGGAATAATAGGTGGTGGGTGGTCTTGTGTTCGATCTCCACCAACCTACCTTTTAACAAACTAATCGACTGTTGAATCCACTATGGAGGAGATAAGGCATGCCATGTGGCATTCGACCATGGAGCCACATGGCATCATATTATTCGCCAATAGTATTACAAATGTCATCAAATCATTGGTCCATGTCAACAACCTGCCACATTAGCAACCTACCATGTCATCATGATGTCATCCTTTGACCTGGTCAACTCATTCTTTTTGGCAACTTTGACTGGCCATAACTCACTCATACAAACTCTGTTTTGCACAATTCAAGCGATGTTAGAATCATATCGATGAGAAATTTAATTTGACATTGAATTTGACCAACTTGGAAATGACCATTTTTTGACCTTTGATTGGCCTCTGGTACCTAGTTTGACTAAACCTTTGACAAAGCATAACTCACATGTACGATCTCCTTTTGACATGATTCAAATTATGTCAAGATAATGTCAACTAGCTCTATCCAATGATCTTGATTTGGATGAATTCTAAGACTACAAAATTTTGAGGTTTTATGGATCCTCTTGGATCATTCCCCCAAATTAAGAAGCTTTTAGACCACCAAAAGTATGGTTTTTATGTACAATTTGAGCTAGGGAAATTTCATCCCACTTGCCCAATATCATCTATCCTTCTTGTTGAAAATTTGAACATTTGACCCATCAAAAACACAAAGAAATATGAGATAGCTTTGCTAATACAATCAACTACATGTTCATCTATATTCACTATCACATTCATCACCCACATAGAAATAACTAGCAAAATAGAAAGCAATAGTACTGAATACATTGATGTGAAGGAAATAGTATCGACATTCTAAATCTCCTGAATAGGAACATTATTAGAAAATGAAACATTCAAACCCTCTTTTTACCACCTCTGGCTAAAGGCTTGACTATGCTTGCAACTAATCCTCACACTATTTTTTTGTGGCACCTTATCATGATTATCATCATCATGCTTAGTAGCACTACCTATTACATACATAAGGGTTAATTTATTGCTTGCATTTACAATCATCTTCATATGCCCTATGTTTACAACAAATCTATCATTCTTCATGTGATGAGATTTTACACTGTATTCAATTCCATCCTTAAAAAAATGATATTTGTTATGTTCTTTGTATAAAATGACCTTTCTATCATACAAATGAGGACTACCTAGAACCATCCCATAGATATCAAGCAGAATTACATCTTACTCTACCTCATCTACAAACTTGAATGTGATTGCAAATCAGATTTTACATTTCCTTGACACATGTAGCTAAGCATTATCATGCACCTAACCCTATGAATATGGTTTAGGATAACTAGTTTTTTTAATCCCAATTCCTTAATAACTTTCTCAAAGATTAGATTCACTTGTGATCCACTATCTATGAGTGTGTCAATCTTATTTTGTTTTACAATAGCCCTTATATGAAACAATGCATTCCTCCTACTTTCAACAGGGATCTCTTCATTACAACTTAGAGAATAAGCATGAGAACTAGTACTGACAATAGGAGTAGTGCCTTTTATACCCACAAATGAAATCTTGGTTTCATCATCAAAACTTGATCTGAGATCCTACACAATAGTTGCAGTCTTCTGCTTACCCTTTTGATCCTTGAACCACTTTGGCTTCTGATCGGGATGCAGTTTCCAGCATCTTGCATCTTCATTCCCTTTCTTCTTGGAATGTGAGAAATAAGGCTCCTCATCCTCTTCCTTTATAGTAGTTTTTTGTTTTGATTTCATTTTTCCTTTCTCACTTCCTTTGTGCTTACTTGAGTTCATCAATATATTGTCATAGCTATTCCTTGAGCTTGTTTCCAAATGGACAGCTTGCACACTAGCTTCATCAATTTTACTTGGATTAAACATAAGTATGGTATGTTTCAAACTCTCATGTAATCCACCTATGTACTTTAATAAATTTTCTTGTGTGTACAATGGAATTCTCAAAATTAAAGCCCTCTTCCTAAACTCCTATGTATATTCTTGCACATTTTGTCCTTTCTCTTGTATTTATGATTGCCAATTCATTACTACTTCTTTCATATTCCCTAATGGATAAAACTATTTCTCAAGTGCAGCTATAAACTCAAACCAAGAAGAAATAATTTTTCCATAAAGACTTAGATCCTCCTATGTTCTACTCTCCCACCAAATTAAAGCTATGCCTCCTAGGGAAAGAGTAGCTAATTGGACTTTTTGATAATCCTCAATAAAATTTTGAACTCTACAATAAAATTCAATTTTCTTGATCCAATTATCCAATTTATTTGCATCTAGTTCTCCATTATAGATTGGAAAATCAAATTTAACATCTAGTTTTAACAAAGGTTTATTCATTTGCATAGGTTGTTTCTTTTTATAAGAGTTAGACAAAGAAGAAGAAGATAATGAAGAAGATGAAGAGGACAGAGATGGAGGTTCAAGAAGGTCACCACCACCTCCTAATCCTTTACCTTTTTCTTCTCTCAATGAGGATTTAGCTTCCTACTTCTTCCTAGCCTTGTCTTCCTTTCTCTTCTTTTATTCTTACCTCTCCCAAAAAATAGCTTCCACCATTGACTTCATTTGAATAAAATCTTGTTTAAAAGCTTTCAGATCGAGCTTCAAAGCTTCATGCTCAATTACAATCTCTGGCATAATTGGTGGAAAGGTCTTTCATTTTTTGATCTCTTGATTGAATTCTTCTACTACACTTTCTCATTGCTTCAATTTCAACCTAGTTAACATTCACTTTTGTAATTTCTTGTTAAGAAGCTCTAATACCAAACTAATATGTAATTAGAGGCTTACAAAATAACTTGCAAATTAATCCTAATTATATAGTTTTTCCCCGATCACAACATAATTATGTGACTATGTTGTTTAACTGTTAACATTACAAATTACTAAAACGTTGTAATTGGAACTCAAATAGTGAATTGAAAAATGAAAAGAAATTGAGAGAATAAGAAAGAATATGAGACAACACTTGTTGATAATGGAGTTTGTCCAATCAAGTCTATCTCTGGGCTTGCTTCTCAAGTAGAATAGCTTTATTAATGTTTCCAAGCAATAGAAATGCCTTGTTACAATATCCAAGCTCTAAAAATTGAATAAAATTTCTCATAATATCCTCTCAACACTTGAAGACATTCAAAAGTCCTTCATGCTTACAATATTCTCCTCCAAAGAATTATTTCTCCAAAATGAACTTTTATCCCTTTATAAGAAAATAAGACCCCTTTTTATACAAATTTATTTGCTAATATGGGCTTTAACCATATTATTCCCATTATCTCCCCAAATCTCCTATTTACAAAGATAATCTTCATATTATCCCCTCACAAATATTCTCTTTACTACTTAAAAATATTTAAATAATCTCTATAAATCATTTTGATATTATTTAAATTGGGATAACTATTATAACTTTAGGAGATATCAACTTCAAAGCATTTAATAAAATAAACTGATGTCAAAACTATCTCAAAAATCACAGCTTGGAATGGTGGTTGGAGAAATAAGTGATAAGGGGGAGGTTGGTGGTTCAAACCTCCTCTTCCACAATTTTAGCTTTATCCTCTTTTAATATAAATTATGCCTTATTCATATCCAAGAATTGTGGATGGTTCAATGGTAAGGATGAATAATAGGTGGTGGGTGGTCTTGAGTTCAAACCCCACCAACCTACCTTTTAACAAACCAACCAACTAATGAATCCACTATGGAGGAGATAAGGCATGCCATGTGGCGTTCGACCATGGAGCCATGTGGAATCATATTATTTGCCAACAAAATGACACATGTTATCAAAGCATTGGTCCATGTCAGAAACTTTCCAATTGTACTTGCCATGTCAACAACCTGTCATGCATCATGACATCATCATTTGACCTAGTCAACCCATTCTTTTTGGAAACTTTGACTGGCCATAACTCACTCATATAGACTCTATTTTTCTGAATTCAAGTGGTGTCAAAATCCTCTCAATGAGCACTTCAATTTGATGTTGAATTTGATCAAATTGGAGATGACTAATTTTTGACCTATGACTAGCCTTTGGTACCTAGTTTGATTGAACCTTTGACCAAGCATAACTCACACGTACAATCTCCTTTTGACATGATTCAAGTTGCATCAAGATCATGTCAGCAAGCTCTATCTAATGATGCTGATCTAGATGATTTCTAAGATTGCAAAATTTTGAGGTTTTGTAGATCCTCCTGAAATCAAATATGAAGGAAAATATGTTAAATGAGTTTTTAATTTTAATGTTGAAATGGAGGGTGTAAATATTTGGGCATGAAGGAAAGAAAACATGGATTATGGAGCTGTTGCACTAAACCAAAATGTGCAGATAAGAGCAAGGAACTTGCTAATGGTTCCAAGGATGGCTCCAGTGTAGGGGGGTTAAAGGGAAGGAAACATTATGCACTCCATTTTGGCTCTTCGAAGGAGATTCAAGCCATTTTGAGCCCCCATTCCCCCTCTATTTCCTTTGATCCACTTTTCTTGGGTTAGTTTGGTTTGTTGACAATGAAACCTATTCATGTTTTGGATTTGGCTTCCAAAAATAAGATGAAACACTTTCATGTTTGCAATGATTTCTATTTGGAACAAGGTTACAAGGGCAACCTTCACCCTATTCTTCTTGATCCTGCTCCCTCTCCTCCTTCCCTATATCTTGATCTTTTGGCTAAGAAACCTGTGAGCATTTCCTCTAGTGTAGCACCTTCCTTTTTTATTGATGGATGCAAAAATAGGTCTAATCCCTATCATGTTTGCATAGATTTTTGTTGTGAACATTCTTTGTCCACGAACCCTAGCTCAACTCTCCCTATAGCTTCTCTTGTCCTACCTCCATCCCTTAATCTAGATAATGGCCCTTTTCCTAGAAGTGCTTGATTATCTTTTAGGGATTTTGATGTAATTTTCTTTGATGGGCTAGTGGATTTCCACTTTTTTTTTAAGGTTGCATTACTGTAGTTACAGGGGAGTGTGGTGCTTAATCTATTATTTTTAGGTGTTTGCATAGTCATTCACTAGTGGCCTCCATCCTCAAATGGATCAAATGTTCTTAGAGTAAATTGTCTAGCCCTACTATTAAATCTCTTGACTTTGGTATTTTCTTGATTGCTTTTTGCTCTATGGAGGATTACAACTTTATGTTGCAAAATGGGCCATGAATTTCTGGACACTTTGGGCTTTTTATTTCTCCATGATCACCCTTCTCTATATAGGGCAAGGAGTCTTGTAACAGCATTCTCATATTCCGAGCATTCCTCCATCTACAGTAGTCGAGGGAGCACAATATTCTTGATTTGCATTCCTCTCTCTAGCATTCTACCCTACGGGCTGAGCTCGCAGCCCTTTTGTTTCTTTAATCGCTTGCTTCAAGTCCCATTAGAATAGTAGGGAAACCGCAGAAGAGTATTCATTTTATTTAGCCCATAGGGCAGAATGCTAGAGAGAGGAATGCGAATCAAGAATGTTGCGCTCCCTCGACTACTGTAGATGGAGGAATTCTCAGAATATGAGAATGTTGTTACAAGACTCCTTGCCCTATCTAGAGTAGGGGGTATCGTAGCAGCTAGGGCCTGCCATCGAGAAACATCGGCACGAATGGTTCTGAATCATCTGATGTATCAGCACTAGAACCGACATCCCTGTCACCACTCTAGGCAACCTTCAATGGCCTGCATCGGGCATTGTCCCCCATCGTCATAGGCATTCAATCAAATGCATTCGACCAATCATTCATCCCCAGCAATGGAAACACTTGTTCCCAGTTGTTCGACCTCTCCCTCCCATCCGCCTCCCACTTGGATGAAGGTTGGGCAAACCCTCAGGGGGCATTGGTTCCTTAGGCCGCCCCTTATATCGGTTCCTTCTGTTGTTGTTCTGGAATATCCTTAGCCACCCACCCAGTGGGGAGGGCCCCTAAAATTCTATGGGTTCAAGTTGGGTGGGCCCAATAATATGAAAGAAGGGGGCCTTCATGGTGGGTGGAAAGTGACGGGGGATGGGCAAGCCCCTACCTAGTGTTGGGTGGAAGCGCACCAAACCTACCTGGCACTCTTTACGGCTGAACCACCCCACCTATCATGCTTCTCAAACAGGGCCCTACAAAGATGTGAAAGATTTCCCACTCCCCACTCCTGCGCCTTAGAATAGTAGGGGCCTCCCACTACTATAATTGGGCATGTTACGTATAGATTTTTGATTAATTATAGTAGTGAGGCCTTTACTATTCTAAGGTCAATCTTAGCCTCAAATTAGGCCCTTTCCCCCCTACAATTCTATGGGCTCCCGTCCACTCCCAAGAGAATTTGGGGTTCATGGGGGGTGCTTACTTTCCAGGTTGGGGGGAGATATAGGGTGGGGGCCCTTATTGCTGGTCCTCCTTCCCTCAGCTCAATAACAGAATCGGGTCGAGCAGGTTTCATCCCTCTAGATCTGCCTTGCCCTAAAATTCTATGGCTAACCCGACTCCGTCTCCTCTATCTAATGATCTCGTTCCTCAGCCCGGGAACCTTCTAGTCCCACCCAACCCTGGCAACTCCCCCCACCCACCCTAATATTCTAAGGCCCATTGATTTGAATTGGGATCATGCTTAGAATAGTAGGGCGGGTGACCGAGTTCCGCTTCATTGGCTATCACCCTCAATAGGCCACCCCTATCTAGCCCTAAAATTCTATGGCGACCGATAAATCCTTCGACTGAGCAACCCCGAGAAAGCCTGATCTGTATGGCTTTGCCAAGCTGAGTGATTAACTTCCGACCGAACCCTCATTTTCTCCATCAAGAGTGATTGATCGACAGTAGGTTGGATCAAGTTAGGCATTTCTAGGTCATTCCCCCTAGTTCATCCACCAGAAGGGAGTCAAAGTCTACCGATCAAGTGGGATTCCTCAACCCACCCAAAGGTGTGGGGAATCAGAGCTATTTATTCATATGAGTGGACATCAGAAGTAGGTGGAGCTAGCTATCTATCGGGTGGAGTCCTTTCTTGCAACTGACAAGGGCCCGGGGATCCAGAATGAGGAAGTGTTAGCAGGTCCCTCCCGCCCAGATAAATGGATCAACGAACTAACTATACATGATCCCTCACTCGAATCATAGGCCGTAGGGGGAGAAATAATAATAATGATTCGATATGATTTGAGATAGAAGATTCCAGATGTTCCCTATAGCCTTTTTTCCATTCATTGAGATGATTTCACTAGGGTGGAGCTAGGGTTTACTATCCATTCAGTGCTTGGAATTCCCAATCAGATAGGTACAAGTGGACATGATAGGTGGAAGGGAGATGACAAGAACAATGATTGGTAGAGACATGGATGAGAATAGTTCAGGTAGGCTTAGTTGTTAATATGTAGATAATAATCGATTGGGGTGGGCAGGTCGATGATGTTGGGGGTAGTTAAGTCCTCTATTCCTGCCTACCTCTCTTGACCCAGTTGGTTTTATTCTTTCTCGAGCTCTCGTGCTCTTTAAGGTGAGTTTCAACCTCCTGGGCTATCTCAATCCAATCAATCGAATCGGTCGAGTGACTGAATAAAGAGCATTTCCAAGAAACCTGGTCCAAACAAGTTCCTTAGCATTTGGAGACATCCCGAATAGGGCCAGGTGCTGGTCGCTGGGTCCACTACTCTATATATGTATCGAGCCACATGAAATCTCTTTCCCTTTTTCACTACGAAGTACCAGCCGCCCCTGCATGGGAACTATAATCCCCACCACAAACCCCACCGTAAGGCCAATATGGTTAGCACCGAAGGCACACCTACTAGGATAATCCTACCATAGAAAACTTTTAGGGGCCCGGGCCCCACCCCTTGGTGAATAGTAGGGTGGCTGGTAGTTGGGCCCTTCGTGCATGTAGGACCGACCCCCTGTATATTCTAAGGGGCCCAGTAGATTATATTCATGGGAGGATAGCCAGGATAGGCCTTGGGTGGGAGGCTATAGTTGGAGATAGAGTGGGTCTAATTCTATTCATGGCCAAGATTATTTGTATTCATATTTGGATAAGGCTTTACAATCTACCTCTAGTGCTGTGTTATGTGGATTTTCTTAGCAATGTGATCAACCATGTTGGGTCCTTTGTCAAGCTTGATCTAGACATGGTGGATTCTGACAATAGATTGTATAGGGTTTGTTCCATTCTGGATATCTCTAAAGCCCTCTCTCATTCTAATTGGATCCACTCTTCTCATGGTTTTCAGACTAAATTTTTAAATTACAAGGCTTTACCTTTTCATTGCTTCCATTGTAACATGTTAGGTCACAAAATTGATTCTTTCTCCCTTCAATGTTTGGATGGGCACAAAATGTGAGCTTGAAGAAATGGATTAAGAAGGATGGCACTCCAGATACTGAGTTTATTTGGAAAAATCATAAAGGTTTTTTTCGACCTCCTCAGGTTTCTAGGTTGAATTCAACATTGCCAATGGTTTCCTTTTCCCCTTTAATTGCTCCTATTGGTTATTTTTGAGAACCAAACTTATTCTTACCACATACCTATGAAATTTTTAGAATTCAATTATCATAAAGGGTAAGCATTGGCAAACACTTAAGTTAGGGTTTTTAGGCTTCTAGTTCTTCACTTTGAGCTCTATGAAACCCATGAGGGTAATCCTAAATATTGCGTCTACAAATACCAGTGTGTCTAGGTATCAAACAAAAAATAAATGGATGATTTCCTTAAATTTTTAATAGAAATAATACCCTAAATATTTGGCTAACCTTCATCTTGAGAAGATGTAATTCATTAAGATTCACACACAACCAGAAAGAGTTTTACAAGTAAGTTGACTATATTTTTGTGATCAACTGTTGAATTGGTTACCACAACTAGAGAATAATTACTTTGCTAAACCAGTGCCATATTCTTGGAATGGAGTCAAACCAAATACCCACATGACTAGATAACAATTTTATATTTGACAATACCCAAAGCCTAGAAAATATTGCATTATAATATCCCCACTTATCATTTGCACAATTCGCTTCTTCTTGGCATCCTCATACATGTTTTATTCCAAACCCACAATTACATTCAAGCATTTATGTACATTTATTGAAATGATAAACAAGAATAGAACACATCCACTAGAAACCAACAAAGACAAATAAGATAGCCATTGATTATATTATTCATAGTCTGTATAACTTGTACATAGGAGAGTAATATATGGAAACTTTGTACTATTTTTATATACATATTGTCATTGTCATTATCATAAAACCATATACATAATGACTAACCTTATCCCTAAAAAACATAATACTACAAAGTTTAGTATCCATTTTTTCTCTATATATAACCCCTTCAAAGAAAACTACCTATCGACATCCTTTGTAATCAGCCTTGAAATCCCTTTTATAAGACAAGAGAACAACAAGCATTGGGATGAATTACACCTACATTTCACTTTCATTTCAAAATTAATTTCACCAAAATGTGAAAGTATTCCCCAATCAATTACAAGTAATCATTTATAGGATAGAGGTAAGAGAAAAGAAAAACTCCAAAAATGGTTAGTAAGAGAAGACACACTAGTCTTCAAAAAGTGTCACCATCGCAATGTTAAAAAAATTCAATTTTGCACCAAAATAATAAATGTCACCATCAACACCAAAGGCACAAATAAAAATAGACCCACAACATAATGAGGTAGCACAAAGGACCAGAAACTATGCACCATCTTAGAAAGGGAATGAGATGTTACTTTTCGTTGTCAACAGTAAAGCAAGTATGCCCACTTTGTGTCCTTATTGAAAGTGGAGTAGGCATCACCATCTTGTCCTTAGAATCAATCAAATTAGTCATGGAAATGAGATATTGGTAACCTAAATAAGTTTCATCTGAGATAATTTGGCTTCTTAGATGATAAGTATTCTTGAGAATACCCAATGAAAACTTCTTAATAGCTCTTGCTTTCTTCATTGGAGTCACTGGGATTTTCAACATATCTTGCTCATTCTGTGGAGAATCACCCTAAGACTCAAGAGGGTTGAGTCTCCTAGACCTTCAGACTAGACTAACAAACACACTTACCCTACCCATTTCCTTAACAACTTATCAAATTTCCTTAGAACAAAGAGACCATCCAACTTAAAAATAACAAGCTCAAATTCACACTTATTCCCAAACTCTTAATTCTCATAAACCATCAAATGGTGAGAATAACAGGTAGGTGATATTTGTTAAATATAACTACTAGAGTGTCTACATTAATTTTCCAAGAAAGCTTATGTGAGGATGCAGGCAATCAATTACCTTGATTTTGAACCTTAGTTGTTGATCATACCTTGAAGTGAATCAATGGATAATCAATCAAGATGATTAATTATGAAAAAATTAAATGAATACATTTGATACTTCTCCATAATCAGAAAACTCAAGTGAGATAAACATTTACTTAGTTTGCACATTAATCACATGCTTAGCATTTAGCCAAAACTATCATGTCACATTTACCCGCTCACCCATGGGAATTATTTTACTTGCAATTCATCATAGTAAGATAGTGGGGAGCAATCATGATTTAAATTTAAAGTATTAGCTTGTAATCTACCTTATTTCAATTTCACATTCACATGTGTACCAACACCTGATAGATTTGATGACAATAAAAATATTTCCCAAATTTCTTATGTGTTCCCCATAATCAGTTCTAATTCAAATTCATTTTTATTTTCAAAAAGTCTCAAACAATATTTTTAGCAGCACCTTATCTCCATTTGAATCCATTAGAGCCTTCAAAATTTCCATGTGGCACTTGCTCGCTTTCCTACTAAAAAATATGTGACAAAAGTGGTACCTTCATAGGATGGTGGGGAGTGGTTAGGATTAACCCATGTCACCAACCATTTGACCGTCAATCTTTATTTTCTAGAAACATATGCCACCTCCAAAGCCTAGCGAGTCCCAAAAAAAGTGACAAATGTCATCCTACCCACTATCCCATGTGATTATCTCTCCTTAATGGACAAGATGGATGAGCACATGGGAAATGGTCCTAATGAGAACACATGTAGTATCCATGATTGATCTTTCTCAAAGCTACATCCATTGTACCTTATGGAAAAAATGGTCCCACCACCAAATATAGCACTTGGCCATCACTTGCTAGCCCATGTTTATTAAAATAATATTAAATACAACAAAACAAGCATGCATTGAGTGGCCAAGATGTGGCCACATTACATAGTGGCAACCATTTATCTTCTTCCAATGGCACCAACTATCTTTATGAAGGAGAATGTACCCACCAATGCACAAGACACATGGCTAAATACCAAAATCTCATTTGAATAAAATAATAAGGAATAAAACAACATACGTGCATGGGGAATAGTGGTGATCAACCCTTGATGACCAAAAACTAGTGTGAAATCCTAATTCTGCATACACCACAAAATTTAATTTTAAAAGGGGGCCACTATTAGGCCGATGGGAACTTAACCCTTACGAATGAAGGCTTAAGACTTAATTCATTAAGTATTAAAAAACAAGCTTGACCGTAAGAAAATATTGACCACTAAAAAGGAACTTGGTGACTTGTAAACCTAACCTCAGGGGACCAGTGAACACAATGATTTTAATGGCATGAGAGGTAACTTGAACAACTAGATATCGATAGCAACAATTCAATGCAAAATTAGAATGGTGAAGGGTTTTTAGACACATTGGTTAATTGTAAGAGGTTTAGGCAACACAAACCCTAAAATAGTGATAAGGAACATAAGCCTAAACCAAAAATGAGGATCCTAGCCAAGTATTTGCAAAATTTAAAATGGAACCAAAAGAAGTTTTGAGGGGTTTCATCAGTGGCTCCTATTGGAGACACATGACTCTTGTAGGCATGGTGAGATCCTAGAATCACAGGTGGAGCAAACCAAACACAGAGGAAAAAATAGGAAAAACAACATATATCCATTTTTTGCATAGGTCAAAAGGACCTAAACTAGGAGATCCAATCTCCACTTGTCTGAAGCCTTCCATTGAGGTGAAATTTATCATTATGCACCTTTCAATTTAACTAGGCTTCAAGTTTACTTGGTGGCCCCATGCCACTAAACTTTGGGTTGATATTTGCCTCTATCAAAAACCTTATTTTCCAATGTCTGTATTAGGCTAAGGCTAAAAATATTCTCATGAATTTCCCATCCCATAATCATGCCTCTATCACTAGATCTATCCACTATGAACTTATCATTGTTACTCCTATTTATGACTGGCTATGAACTGTGGTCACTCATTAACTAAAACATAGGACTAATGGAATACTTTATATGAATTAACTTTCAATTGTACTCCACCAAATGCCTATCTAACTAGATAGGGAAAGTGAAATACTCATAATCTATTTTTTCACTATTAATATAAGGGAATATATCATATTAATTCTATGCAATGAACAAGAAAAATTCATATACAAGCTCATTTTCAAGTCAATGTTCATATTTATTAGAACAATGTAAGCCAATTATGTTGCCCAAAACTCCATTTTCTTGAAAAATTAATTTCTCAAATTCCACAACACTTTTACTACTGCTTAAGAGAAGATCATTCCCATAAAGGGCATCATGCATATCATCCTAGTCACTGGAGAAATTTTCTATTTCAGGATCAGTAACACACTTTGATTCTCTTTCTAGTTATCATTGTTCAACTTGAAACAAGATGTTTCAAAAGTTGGATCAACTAATTTAGAATTGATACAGTTAGTATTAAGGTATTCAAATGCACCTTTAAGTGATAGGTTTATTGATTCATACATGTAGGACTGATGGAAACTTGAACATAGCTTTTGTTCCACAAAATAGATTTGTTCACTTCCTTCCTCAATAAGAATTTTCTTAAAAAAAATCATGTCCATCTCTACCATAAAATCTATACATCCCACTAATGTTTCATGTAAACATTCAAAAACACGGCCCTGTTGACTAGCATTATCCATCCCATTGAGAAATTAGGGCCCTAGATTTTGAATGTAAACATTCAAAAATAAGACCCTGTTGACTAGCATTATCCATCCCATTAAGAAATTATGGTTCTATATTTTGAATGTAAACATTGTTGTCCTAAAACTCATCACCACTCATATCATCGAGATGTTGTAATCTTGAAATAGTTGAATTGCATCACAAGATTCTATCACATGCAATATATTTTTCTACTGGTAAGGGAAAAATATTATGAATATTGACATAATCATGTTCCTTAGGTAAGAAGGGTTCCTTCAAGTTTTCCTCACAAAAAGTTTTGTATTCCTCATGAGAGAAATAAGATTTTTTATCTCCACTACCCTCGTTATCAGCTTTTAAGAGTACATCAATAGTATTTGCAAGTATGGAAATGTCATCATCCATACTATTATGCAAGCATTCATTCTCATAAACATCCTTATCCATTCTTTGGGAAAACTCTTGATCTTTTTTAGTAAGGTTAAGACACTTGCTATTTTGAGACCTTGTTTTTTGTTCATAGTCATGTTTGGCTTCCTCAAAAATTTTGATCCAATGAATTATCTTATAAAAATCCTAAGGTTTCAAGTCCTTTGGCAAGGTATGAATCCCTAGCTCATAAATGTCACAAAATATGTCTATACATATTTAATCTTCAATTCATAACATTTTAGGAATTTCTAACAAGGAATGCAGAAACCTCACTAACAACTCATATGGTGATTCCTCCTTTTATCTCTTTATGTTGGACAACCTTTCAATTAACAATTCCTAATCATCATTTGAACATCATTGAAGTGTTTTCTGAATTGGTTCGTGATAAAAAGTTTCCATCACATTGATCATCCTTTTCATCCTTATTTATTTCATCTTTATAATGTGTACCTAAACAAGAAACACTTGTAGCCATATATCCCTTCATCATTAAGTATTTCATAGTATTTTCGATATCCATAGAAATATGATATGCCTAATACAATGTTGTAGATTCCTTATCCCTTATCAAATAACTCATTTTATTGTCAAAAGCACCAAGATATATAATCAAACACTCTACATCACTATGTCTTAAATATTCAAGAATATCTTTTACTGTTTCCATTAATCTAAGATTAAAAGAAGGAACCAACTCTTCCTCATCTTGTTTGATTTCCCTAAGTCTTTTTCTTATCTCATTTGGACTGATCCTTTCACCAAATTGTTCCAAAAATGCTATTTTAAATGCATTGCATGAAGCTATAGAACATATTGGTAAATATGAACTTACTAGTCTCTAGCATCCTCTTTTAATGAATGTGCAAACAATTTCATGACAACATCCTCATGATTTATCTCAAAATCACTCATCAAATCTATGAATGCATTTAGGTTTTTGGAAACTAGCTCATAATTTTTCCTTGTAAATTTTGGTAGAAGTTTCATAATATCATTAGGAATCTTATAAGGGAAACCTTTAATACCTCCAAAACTTAATGGCTTATATCTCTCAATAGAGAACTTCTTTTGAGGGAACGATAGGAGTTGCATATTTGGCATACATATATTTGACATTCTCCTAGGAAATACAAGGGAATGATACATTTATCTTGTGTCTTTATTCAGTCTTTCAAATATTAACTTTATGGTTAATGAGAAACTACCTCATCATGATTATAAAGATCCACAACTTCAATTATACTTATTCCTTAAAACCTTTTAAAAGGAATATTTCAAAAATAAGAATACTTTTTCCAACCCACTTAGATACTACAAATTTCACCTAAGAAGTATGTAAAACAACCACCACTATTCCCTTCTCTAGTGCTCAATTCACTTAATAGGGAACAACATTATTTCTTCCACATCTCTTAGAAAATGGATTTCATATAAATTTTTTTCTTCTTGCAAATCAAAACAAGGAAAATTTCCTAAATATATTTGTAGATATTCGAATTTATGCTATCTCAAGTTCTTTGCATAGAGTCTGCACCTCCTCTGTAGAGGATCAAACTTCAATCAATATGAAGTTTCTTTCACCAATTGATTTCACTTTAAGCTTCCTTTTTCTCAAAAAAATTTCACTGGCACAAAATTCTTCAGAGTCACCACCCACTTTTAGTGAGGCCTTTATTTTAGAACCTTCATGACTCTATCAAGGAAAAATGATCTATTGCAAAAGTTTCCTTAAATAGTTCCCCCAATAGAGTTTCTATTTCTATTGTTTAAGAACCAAATCTATTCTTACCACATACTTCTGGACTTGCTAAAATTCAATTATCAATAAGGGTAAGGATTTTCCAACACTTAAGTTAGGGTTTTTAGGCCTTCATTTCTTGACTTTGGGCTCTATGAAACCTAGGAGGATAATCCTAAATATTGTGTTTACCGATACCAGTATGTTTAGGTATCAAACAAAAAATAAATAAATAATTCTCCTTAAGTTTTTAATAGAAACTATAACCTAAAGATTTGGCTAACCTTCATGGCAATGAATAACTTAAACAAGAAAAAATATAATTCATTAAGATTCACACGCACCCAGAAAGAGATTTACAAGTAAGGGTATGTGTAGGATCATGATGGACCAAAAAGTGGCAATATGATGGGTATGTGGCTAGTGACTTTTTTTAACCCAAAATTGATGCAAAAAAAAGGGTTTTTAAAGGAGATTCTGAAATTTCCACTATATAAATTATGCTTTACTTTGAATTTGATAAGTAATTATTATTCATTTTCTATTCAAATTACAACTAAAGTCCTGATTAATAGGTTGATTGAAAAACATCTATAGCTTTCAAATGGTATCACATTTTTTGAATCCAAAACATGCATCACATTCTATGCTTCACATAATATAGGATTAAAAAAAGAAAAAATGAATTTCATAAAGGTTTGAGCAAGTTAATGTGGTCAGACATACGTGTTTTTATATTTTTGAAAAAATTGTAATAAAAAATTCATAATTAATTATATACTTGGAAAAAAATTACAAAAAAATATGCATCACATTAGGGCATGAGTCCTCTACTTATATCTAAAATATTATTAAAAAATAATTATCATTTTATTGTGGTTAGGGTGGTTAGACAGACACCTACTTCTTATTTTTAGCCTAAAATTTAAGTACCACTGCATTGAAATTTCATGTTTTCAACAAATAGGTTTTTTTTTTTTTAAAACAACATACCTAGTAGTTTAGAAACTAAATTCAATTTGCGAAAAATTCTATTCTTACACTTTTTAAAAATAATATATATAACTTATTCAAATTTTTATGTCAAGTTGCCTAACTCTAATTTTTCTAAATTTTTTGCCACTTAAGGGCCAATTTTTTCCATGATGATCCTACACATACCCATAAGCTAACTATATTTTGTGATTAGCTACTGAATTGGTTACCACAACTAGAGTCTAATTACTTTTATAAACCAGTTCCATATTCTTGGAATGGATCCAAACCAAATACCCACATGACTAGATAACAATTTTATATTTGACAATAACCAAACCTTAGAAAATATTGCATTACAATATCCCCACTTATCATTTCAACAATTTACTTGTTACTATCATCCTACTACTTGATTTATTTCAAACCCACTATTATATTCAGGCATTTACATACATTCATTAAAGTTATAAGAAAAACAACACATCAATTGGAAACCAACAAAGACAAATAATATAATGATTGATTATGTTATTCATAGTCTATATAAACTATACATAGGAGAGTAATATATAGAAATTTTATACTATTCTTTTATATGTATTTTCATTGTCATTATCATAAAACGATATACACATTGACTGGCTTAATCCCTTAAAAACATATTACTAGAAAGTTTAGTATCCATCTTTGCCTCTATGTATAACCACTTCAAAGAAAACTACCTACTGACCTCCTTTGTAATCAACCTTGAAATTCCTTCTATAAGACAAGGGAGAAACAAGCATCAAGATGAATTAAACTTACTTTTCACTTTCATTTCAAAATGAATTTCACTAGAATGTGAAAATATTCCTCAATCAATTACAAGTAATCATTTGTAGGATAGAGGTAAGTGAAAATAAAAACTCTAAAAAATTGTTCGTTAAAGAAGACCCATTGGTATTCAAAAGGTATCACCATCACAACATCAAAAACATGCAAGTTCACACCAAATCAGAAAAAAGGCACAAATAAAAAAGAACCACACCACAATACTCAAGGTAGCACAAAGGACCAAAAACCAAGCATCATCTCAAAAAGGGAATGAGATGTTACTTTTCTTTGTTAGCAACAATGTAAACTCACTTGGTGTCCATATTGAAACTAGAGTAGGCATCACCACCTCACCCTCAAATCAATCAAATTAGTCATGACCATGAGATACTAGTGATAACTTGAAATAGTTTCATCTCCACTTTTAGAAGAATCATCCAAGACTTTAATGGGAGAATGATGACGTCCCATATAAGCCCGATGATATTTATTCTTTATCCCAAGCATGTCAATTTTCTTCTCCTTACCATTGACCAATTCCTTTTAGATAATTTGGCTTGTTAGATGATAAGCATGCTTGAGAATACCACATGAAAACTTCTTAACAGCTCTTGATTTCTTCTTTGGAGTCACAAGGATTTCATACATATCTTTCTCATTTAGGGGAGAATCACCTTGAGACTCAAGAGGGTTGAGTCTCCTAGACCTTCAAACCAGAGTGATAGGCACACTTACCTTACCCATTTCCTTAAAAATTTATCAAATTTCCTTAGAACAAAGAGACTACCCAACTAAAAAATAACAAGTTGGAATTCAAATTTATTCCCAAACTCTTAATTCTCATAAACAATCAAATGGTGAGAATGACAAGGAGGTGTTCTTCATTAAATAGAACAACTAGAGAGTGTTTGCATCAATTTTCCAAAAAATATTGTGTGAGGATGCATGAAATAAATTACCTTGATTTTGAACCTCAGTCATCAATCATACCTTGAAGTGAATCAATGGATAATCAATTAGAATGATTAGTTATGAAAAAATTAAATGCATGCATTTGATACTTCTCCATAATTAGAAAAATCAAGTGAGATAAACATCCACTTAGTTTGAACATTAACCACACACTTAGCATTTAACCAAATTTTTCGTGTCACATTTACCTGCTCACTTGTGGAAATTAATTTACTTTCAATTCATCATAGTAAGAAAAATGGGAGCGATCATGATTTAACTTCCGAATATCAACCAGTACTCTACCTTATTTCAATTTCACCTCCCCATGTGTACCAACACCTAATAGATTTGAGGGCCATAAAAAACATCTCCTAAATTTCTTGTGTGCTCAAGAATTAGTTATAATTTAGCACTATTTTTATCTTAGAATAGTCTTGACTAATATTTTTAGTAGCACCTTATCTCCATTTGAATCCATCACAGATTTCAAATTGTCCATGTGCCACTTGCCCGCTAAAAAATATGGGACACAAGTGGGCCCTTCATGGGATGGTAGGGAGTAGTCAAGATCGACCCATGTCACTCACCCTTTTCTAGAAACATATGCCACCTCCAAAGTGTAGAAAATCCCATAAAAAGGTAATAGATGTCACCCTACTTGCTAGCCCATGTGATTATCTATCCTTAATACACAAGATGAATGGGCACATGGGGAATGGTCCTGATGAGAAGATGTGTTGTTGTATCCATCATTGATCTTTCTCAAAGCTACATCCATTGGCCTTATAGAAACACTCATCCCACTGCCAAACATGAAATGTAATCATCACTTGCTAGCCCATGTTTTTTAAAATAATATGAAATGCAACAACATAGGCATGTAGGGAGTGTCCAAGATGTGGCCACATTACTTAGTGGCAGCCATTAAAATCTTATTCTAATGGTGCCAACGATCCTTACCAAGGAGAATGAGCCCACCAATGTACAAGACATGTGGTTGAAGCCTGAAAACCTATGTGAATAAAATAATAAGGAATTAAACATGGGCACATAGGGAGCGATGGTGATCAAACCTTGATGATCGAATGACTAGCATGAAAACCTAATTCTGCACAGGAACTTGACCCTTATGAATGAAGGCTTAAGACTTAAGTCATTAAGTATAAAAAATCAAGCTCGACCATAGGAAAAATTTGAATGTTGAAAAGGTACTTGGTGACCAACAAACCTAACCTTAGGGGGTTGGTGAACATAAAAATTTAAATAGCATGAGAGGTAACTTGAATGACCAGATACTAGGAGCAACAAGTCAATGGAAAATTAGAACCAAGGTTTTTTGGACTCATAGGTTAATTGTGAGGGGTTTATACAACATAAACCCTAAAATATTCATAAGGAACATAACCCTAAGCCAAAAAAAAAATTCCCAGCCAAGTATTTGCAAAATTTATGTTAGTGTGAAAGGAGTATTTTATCTAACTAGTTCATTATTAGCTAGTTCTCCACTAAAGTAATCTTCACACTAGCTTAACTTTACATAGGGATAAGGTGGTTGATACTTTAATGACATGAGTTGTCACACTTCATAGGATTCTAACACTTTCCATAATTTGGTTGCATCTATCTCTCCCTTTGGCCTATATAACCAAGGAATTTCCTTTGTAGTTCTTAATTCTCAAGCTGAATATAGCTTTGCATTCTTGAGAGGAATATAGTTTATTCCTCCTTGTATTTTTGGTTTTTCTTTCCTTCGGTCGTTAGATTCCTAAGTAGGCTAGTTAGCAAATCTCACATGGTATCAGTGCAAAATTTGAGTTGCGGGTTATCATTCCTTCAGAAAATATTCAAGTGTTGATTTTTTTTTTCAAAAACTTTGTATGCTCTTCTCTTGCATCCTAGTATGATCTAGAGAATTAAAAAGGTGTGAAAAAATATCAATTTCTAGAGGGGTTCACAAATTAACTTGTTAGTTATAGGTCTTCTAATGCTTCCTAGAGAGATTTTGAGCTAACCATTGAGTCTAGAGTAGTTGAGACATTCATATCTACCCTTTATTTTGCCTGAAATGAACAACAAAGCCCAAATCTATAACAATTCAAAGTGAGAGGTTCATTGCCAAATCCAACAAGGAGTCGTCATTTCAAAGCATTTTGGGTCAAATTTAACCCTGATGTCATGCTCAAAAGCCCCAAAAACCATAAAATTGACTGTCAAAATGTCAACTTTGGACATACTTGTGAGGTAAGGCAATTTTTTTTTCCACAGAGCCATTTTTCCCCATGAACAAATAAGTAATTTTTTATTTTAAAATAAAAATATTTATTTTTGTTTTAAAATAAAATAAAAATTATTTGTTTCTTTTGTTTTTAAATAAAAATATAATTTTGTTTTCTTGTTTTTGCAAATAAAAATATATTTTTTGGTTTGTTTACAAAAAGAAACTTGCAAAAAAACAATCTCTTTAATTATATATTTTTATTTTAAAAAAATTGAAAAAAAAATTACATGTTCTTTTAAAAATAAAAATTAATATTTAAAATAAAAAATTTTGAAAATAAAAATTCATTCATTTTTTTTGAGCTTTTAAATAAAAATATTTCAAAAACAAATAAAAACAATTTTTTTAAAAAAAATCATGCAAGATAACTGCATAGGACCGTGTCGGACTATGCATGCAAGTAGGTAGGTACCTACATAGTACCTATGTAGGAATGTGCACGTAGGTACATTGGTACCTACGTAGGATTGTGCATGTAGGTATGTAGGTACCTATGTAGGACTACACAATCCTACATAGGTAGTGCCTGCCCTCTCAGTCTTGTGGCCTTACTAAAAAAAATTCTAAAATTTTATTTTTTATATTTTTTTAATAAATTTATAAATTTTTAATTATTTTTTAATATTTTCAATATTATTAATATATAACTCTTTTCAAAAATTTCACCATTCATTTAATTTTATCAACACTATTTAATATTTTTTTAATGTTTTTAATTTAAAAACATTTAAAAAAAAAAGTCTACTGATGATTCATGCCAACACTTTTAATAATATTTTAATATTCTTTTAATTAAAAAAATATTAAAAATTAAATTCATCAAATTTCGATCCAATTTTAGTAGGTAGCTAAACTGGCAAAGTGCTAATTTTATCTAGAGGTCTGCTATTTTTAGCAGAGGTATACATTTTTTGGTGGATATCTAATTTTCGAAGAGGTATAATTTTTTTGGTGAATATCTAATTTTGGTGGACCACTAACTTTGGTGGCAGTTCTATCAAATTTGGCAGAAATTTTTCACCCCTCTCTATTGATGCATTGATTGTTCAAGGCTAACTTTGGAGGCTCATAACCCGGGTTCTACAATGCCATTTCAGTGCAATTTTTTTTTATTTAGGCTAACTTTTCATGGGTGAAGATGGTTTCAAATTTTGGCACATGGTTTTTCTAGAAATTTTTGATTCTAAGGGAGGACTCCTCACCATTCTCATTTTGCAAACTTCAAAGTTGCATAACTTTTACATACAAGCTCAAATCGAGTTCATTATTTTTTGAAAGTAAATTATTTTTTGTGTACTTCACATTGATGTTGTTTATTTCATATGAAATTGTACCAAATGAATAGTTTAAGAACATGCTAATTTCATGAGGATTTGTTAAAAAATGAAATACAAAACTATGTAACTACACTAAATATAAAGTGCTAAATTATTTTTTTCTGGGGAGGTTCTTTTATTGAGTAAAGAAGGGGGGTCTTTAATTGTCTTTGTGCTTAAACATATCTCATATTGTGTGCTCTGTTTTTCCTTCACTATGGGTACATTTAAGTTTTCATTACTCATGCCCTACAACTACAAAACATGACATCAAAATACATGGAATGTCTTATTGCAACTAGGATATACACCTTATGTTGAGAAAAAGGTAACTAAACCTAGAATTGATAAGGAAAAATTACTTAGGATTTTTGAGAATACAAAATCTCTTGGTTGTCTAAGGAGTTTAGTTTCTCTTGATATCATGTTTTGGATTGAAGAATGTAAAATTCACATGATGCATGGGAAAAATTAAAAGCTCTCTATGGTAAAACTAATGAAGTTTGTGGTTATCAAATTGAAAATGAACTAATGAGTCTTGCTCCAGAGTCTTTTGATAACATCCAATATTATGTAACAAATTCCAATGACTTTAGAGCACAATGTAAATCATGTGGCTTAGAGAAGAAAGAAATTCAACTTGTATATAACACTATAAATTAACCTGGACTTAAATTTGAAACTTTTGTTTCTAGCGTTCATACTCATAGGTTGAGAATGGGATCTACATTCACTACACCTTCTTTTGCATCATTTTCCAAAATTTTGATGCAAGAGCAAGGTAAGCTTCTTTCAATTGGTTTTCTTAAGCATTCACACTCACAAGCTTTGATGGCTAGTCAACCAAAGGGTTAGAAAGAATCAATGAAACTTGAAAACAAACAAAAACAACTCAAGAATTCATAAAGAGATCAAGCATTGTCATCTTCAACAAAATTTTTTTACTCCAAGTCCTCTTCAAAGGGGAATTTTCAAGAGAAGGAGCTGCCAACTTGTAGCTACTATAACAAACCTAGTCATGAGGAACATGAGGGTAAGTGCACAAAGTTGAGTCCACGAAACGTGGAAGTTTTTTGCCTTAGCCAAAAAATTGAAATCGGCATCGAACAAACGGGATCCCGATTTAATAAACGAGATCCCAATTTTTAAAAATCGGGATCCCGTTACGGTTCGGGATCCCGAGCCTGAGACCAAACGGGATCCCGCTTTTTAAAAATCGGGATCTCGTTTCCCGTCGGACTCCGAACCAATGGAAGTGGAACGGGATCCCGATTTAATATAAACGGGATCCTGATTTGTAAAATACGTGATCCCGATTTATAAATAACGGGATCCCGAGTTGTATAAATCGGGATCTCGTTTTATACTGGTATTTATTTTTTAAAAAAATAGCAGTTTTCACTGTGTGAACGGGACCCCGAGTAGCTTGGCGACAGTGACCCCAACAACAACTACAAGTACCCCACCTAAACACCTTTTCTTTGCATTTTTTTAGTTTGAATTGAAATTTTAAAAGAAATACATTAATTTAGCATTTTTTTTTTAATTTATGTCACGTTTTAATCATTTTTTTAATTGTTATATTAGAATTCAATAATTGTCAAATTAGACTAAAACTTGCAATGAAATTTAACTGTTTTTTAATAAAAATGAAAAAAAAAACCTTGAATTGTGTTTTAGAAACAAAACTTAACTTTTAAATCTTAAATTGTTCGATTAAACCCAAAAAAAATTGATTTTGAAAACCCTAATTGAAACAAAACAAAAAAAATTGCATTTCAAAACCCTAGAGATCGAAATGAAATAAAACATCGCATTTACAAATCCAAATCGAGCTTTTGAAACCCTGAATTCAAATCAAACGAAAAAAATTGAATTTGAAAACCCTAGTTTGAATTGAAACGAAAAAAATTCATTAAAAACCCTAATTGTTTAAAACTGAAACCCTAAATTGAATTGGAACAAAAAAAATTGTTAAAACCCTAAATTGGAATCGAACAAAAAATCATTCACATTGCTTAAATGTTTTAAATTTTATTTGCTTTGTATGGAAAAAATGATATATATTAAACTTTAGTTTCAATTTTAAATTATAATTAGATTAGAAATCAATATGTTAAAGAATGGTTAAAATTCATAAAGTTTATCTTGATGTTTGTTTGCAAATTTAGTTAACAAATTCGTAAATCTAAACACGTACAATCGATTCCAATTGACACTAACTTGCAACTCTAAATTATGCCAAGGGCCACCCAAACTTCACCCTAAGTTTGCTAAACCCTAGACCCTAAACTATAAAATCTAAACCCATAACACTAAAGCATTTGAAATTTATGAACCCTAGACCCTAATCTTTCATTGGACATACCTAAAATTATGTAGGTTCAATGTCAAGAATGGGTCTATTTGGTAGATTTATGAAAACTATTTTGAATATCTAGAATGCCATAAAAGTATAATTATAGCAATTCCAATTGGAAACACTTCCAGATACATATATATCCTAGATAATAATCCACCCATCCTCAATCATAATGGATTATTTGGCAATTAAGAGAGATTCAATTTAACCATAAAATTACCTATATTTTGATACTATATAGATTTATGTGGAAGGATAGAAATGCATCAATATGCTTTGTGCCATATTTTATGAATATTAATATTTAAGAAAAATCTAGATAAGATTGACCTAAGTAGATGATTTATGTAAGGGCTTTTTAGTGAACAAGTGACACACCATGGAGATAGGGATGGTATTTAAATTCTTATTTATAAATATAGTGTACCCCCTTTAAATTTGTATTTGGTTTTTATAATGAGTTGAAATTATCAATGTGTTACATAAAAGAAATTTGTGCTTAGATATATTTAAATTAGATAATAAAGATATAGTTATATAAAATAGGGAATCCAACATGAGGAATAAACCTTTAATGTGCCATTGTGTGCATCTAATTTATGCCAATGATTTAGTAAGAGTGATCGTCTAAGAGGATGAAATAAGCCTTGAAAAATTGTAAGATCTAACACTATTTTAATGTAGTTTTATATGTGTGTACATGTCCACTATGTTTTTTGAGTTTATGTTAAAATGTAAGATAAGGAGGATTGGTGGATATATTTGAAATCTAAAGAAAAAACAAAAATGATGTGAATATATAGATATATATTTTTAAAATGATTCTTTAACTTATCTATATTAAACATTGTATATTATCTCTATATTACTATCATGGCTTGATTTTCATTATGTCTACTAAATGTTGCTATATTTATTCATTGTTGTAATTAAATTATAGGGCTCAATGTGTAATCTATTTTACATCAAATTTTATAGTAGACTTATAATCCTAGAATGTTTGTAAATTTAATAGCTAACAAATAACTTGATAGGTGCAACTAAAAACCAAAAAGTGTGGTTTGATTTATCTCCATTAGGCTGGAAAGCTAAAAAATCTACTAGGTTTATCCCTATTAGGTTGAAAACCCAAAAGTGTAGCTTAATAAACTTACAAGTGGTGAAAACTCACAAAAGCACTAGAAACTAATATTTGCAAAACTACCCTTGACATATCAAAAAAAGCCAAAGGTCACCATATGTCATACCTGTATAGGTTGTATAGTTATATTAGATACCTTATAGTATCTCCTATTGGTTAAATATGTTTGAAGATGACATTAGCGACACATCCCTACATTTATATGAGATATATTATTAACATGTCGTGTTACACATATGCTAAGATACTCAAATATGGATAAGGAGAACTAGGGAATATATATTAGAAGAGAAAGATATACTAAGCTATCCAATATTATATTTTTGTACTTAGTGTAGAAGAGAAATTCTAGACCAAGAATGCAAGTGCAAACTCAATACTCTACTTCTAATGAAAGGTAAATAAAATAATGAAAGATTAGAGAAGCATAATATGCTCCATAACATTCTTTTATGGCTCTAAATGTATGTGTTGATGTTGCTCTTTGGTTCTCTAATGTGATAACATATACATACAAATTTTATCATATGGAAACATTTGGGGATGTCATTATTTTATAGAGTTGAGGGGAAAGGAATGGAGGACTAGGTTTTTTTGGAATCGAGGACTAGAATTTCATGAGAGAATTTTTGAATTTGAATTTGAGAGGGAAGAGAGAATTAAATGTAGGTGGTTGGGTTGATGGAGGGCTTGTGTTGACTTGATTAGGTAGATGGGAATAATTGAATGCTAATTTGAATTTGGATTGAAGGTAGTTGGAAATGAATGGCTATGATTAGTCTAATTGATTTGATGGCTAGGATAGATTATTAATTTCATTTTAGATTTGATGAAGTGGAAGTAAGTTACATTAGTTTGAGTTTGGATTGGTGATTTGGAATTATTTTAATTTTAAGCTATGGATGTGACATGATTATCCCCTTAATGGTTGATTAAAAGTTAGGATTTGGGGATTTTAGCTAATTAAATAATAAACTCTAAAGTCTAAACCGTAAACCCTAAAGCCATCATTTTTTCTTAGGCTCTTAATGAAATTTGGTTGTCTTAGGCAACTCCACCAAATTTCATTACCTTATACCATGTAATTGTTTCCTAGGATCTTGCAGCATGTAGATCCCCTTAAGCTATCCTATTACCTTAAACCCTAAACCCTAAAGTCTAAACCCTAAACTATAAAGCCATCATTTTTTCTTTAAAGGCTTTTAATGAAATTTGGTTGCCTTGGGCAACTTCACCAAATTTTATTCATTTGAGTTATGCCATTTTCTCCTAGAACCTCACTAGACGTAAATCCCCTTAAGCCATCCTGTCACCCTAAATCGTAATTCAATTTTCTTAAGGGGTTCCAATATGACATTTCTTAAGGGGATCAAAGAAGTTCTTAAAATTTTGTGATCAAAGTTGCCCAAGGCCCAACCAAATTTAACAATAATAAGATCCTGCAAGATTATACAATATCAATAGTTAATTGTATTTTCATTCAAATAACATGTGCCTTAGACATATAAATGAGGCTTACATATAATTTTATCATTTGTATTCAATCATTTAAGGCCATTTATATTGAATGGTTTAAAGGTATTTCCTAAACATGTATCTTACATCTTGAAATTACAAATCTAATGCAGGTTCACTCATATCTTAAAGATCACATGGATCCATTCAATAATATTCCAATCCACCTCCATGCCATCCATCTCCAACACCTTCACCTCCACCTCCACCCACTCCACCTCGTAACCCCCCACCACCCACCTGAAATCAATGAGCATGCTCGTTTGCAAGCACAAATCAATGCTTCTACTAGAACCATCCAAGATCAAATCAACATTATTCAAAATGAAGAATGTGTCGCACCTCCTGTGAGGATGTTTGCATCTAGGATGCAAACCCTTGTTGATGCTGTCAGGGCTATGGATGGGATCATAGATGAGCATCGACAATGGCTAGAGGAGAGGAGAACTCCTAATTTTGAAAAGGAAAACACAAAGAAATGAATATCTATGTAGTAGAGAGCCATAATAGTTTATAAATTAAAACAATGATCTTAAATAGTTATGAATTTATACATTTGGTGAACGATGGATATTTTGTGTGATGAATTTATAAATTTGGTTCCAAATGTATATTTTTAGTGACATGAATTTATGATTTTGGTTCTATATGGATATTTTTAGTGACATGGATATTTTTAGTGATATGGATATTTTTAGTGACATGGATTTTGGTTTATTGTTTAGTATGTATGTGCATGTATTAAAAATTTTCATAATAGTTCTTAAATTTTGAAATTTGTATATGTATGTATGTATAGTTTATTTTGATGATTTGTACACATGCAAATTATGCATCATTTTTTTTATTTTAAATGTACATGAACATACATTTAATTTTTAATTTTGTATGGACATGCTCTTGAGTTGAACAATCAATGTATATATATGTGCATTTCAATTAAATATATGAGGTTAATATATATGTTGCTCATGTCCTATTTCAATTAAATATGTGATCTTAACTTTTGTATGCACATGGACTATTTTGTATGATTTAAAATGCAGGTGCACATTATATCAAGCATATATCATGGATGATTTTAACATTGATGATATCATCAATCCACCACCTAAGCCACAGCCAGATCTACCTCCCTACCCCCCTCCACCTCCACCTCCCACTCCCCCTCCACCTCCACCTCCACCTCATATGCCACCTCCAGCACCTATGGCATCTGATGAGGCTCGTTTGAGAGCCTGAATAAATGATCAATTTGCATCCTTACAGACACAAATCAATGCTATGCAGAGTCAAGCATTGATTGCTCCACATGTGAGATGTTTTGCATCTGTAATGCAAAACGTGGTTGATTCCATCAGGATGATTGATTCTGATCTTGATAGGCATCGACGAGAGAGAGAACAAATGAGACAATTTTATTTTGATGGTCTCTCTTACAAACAAATATTAGACCTTAAAATAATGAAAGCCCATCTAGCCCCCTACTTTCTTGACCCCATTACCCGACAACCCA